>PVLD010010003.1:0-73333 GCA_004027595.1 Dinomys branickii | reverse complement strand
GATCTCCATATTAAAACAGAAACACTAAATCTATTGGAAGAGAATGTAGGTAAAAATCTTGAAGATGTAGCAGTAGGCAGGGTTCATGAACAAAAATCAAACTGTAAGGGAAACACTTGAAAGACTCAATAGCTAGGATCTCATCTTACTGAAAAGTTTTTGTGCATCTAAAGAAATCACCAGCAGAGTAAAAAGAAAATCCACAAACTGGGAAAAATCCTAGCTGGCTGTCCTTCAGGCAAAGGTCTTCTGTTTAGAACACACAAAGAATTAAAAACATGAACCTCTCCAAATTCAAAGACCCAGTCCAGAAATGGGCATCTGAGATGAATACACACTTCTCAGATAAAGAAATACAAATGGCAAATAAATATATGAGAAATTGTTCTACATCTTTAGTCATTTGAGAAATGCAAATTAAAACAACACTGACATTTCATCTCACCCCAGTAAGATTGGCCAGCATTAAGAAATCAACCAATAACAAATGCTGTTGAGGCTGTGGAGAAATAGGAACTCTTCACTGCTGGTGGAAATGCAGACTGGTAAAACCACTGTGGAGATCCATTTGGAGATTCCTCAGCAAACTAGGTCTAGAGGTCTCTTACAACTCACCTATTCCCCTTCTGAGTATTTTCCCAGAAAATCTAAAAACATCATATTTCCACGATATATGTGCACCCATGTTTATAGCAGCTCAATTTGTAATAGCTAAATCATGGAAGCAACCCAAAGGTCCATCCACTGAGGAATGGATAAAAAAACCTGTCACATTTTCATAGAATGGAATATTACTCAGCTATAAAGAAAGACAAACTTGAGCCTTTTATAGGCAAATGGTCACAAGTAGAGACCATACTCATAAGTGAAATAAATCAGATGTGCATGTGCAAGCAATGGATTGTATCACTAGTGTAAGAAACTGAAAGTGGGAATATAAATTAGGAGGTATGAAAGGAAACTGCTCAAAAGTAAAGAGCAAATGGGATGAGGGGAAGGAGAAAAGGAAGAAAGGGATAACTATGTGTGTATGTATGTATATTTAGGATGGCTAACATGGTTGTCCTATTGACTTAAGTCGCTTTATTGTAAGGAACAGTTAATGAGTAGTTGTTTGATCAATCTTGTATGTCTATATGTGTTTTCCTGAGTATACACTTTGAAATTATCAATATGTACTACAACAACCATTGTTAATTCCTTGTCACCTTGTCTGTAATTTAGTTTTGATTGTACCATTCTTGTGCTGCTTTGTGTCTGTTTGTTAATGTTTTCATTCTTTTACTTTTGAAAGAAAAAAAGAAAAAGAGGAAGAAGGATGAGAGAAAAGTGAGATAAAAATCTAGTTAAAGAATGAAGGATGTGACTCAGTGTTAGAGCTCTTGCCTTACATGCACAAAGCCCTGGGTTCAAGCTCCAGCACCAAGAAAGAAAGAAAAACAAAGAATGAAAGAAAGTAAATAGAAATAGATAAGAGTAAAAAATAAGTCACAGAGCAACCAAGAAAAAGAAAAGAAAAGAAAAAAGGAAAAAACTTCAAAAAGAAAATGAAGAGAAGAAATGAGTCTAAAACATTCCTCTGCATTGAGGTGCTTTGGTGAATAGTTTCCGTTCAGGGTCTGTGGTGTTGGAGTCCATCAGCTATGAGGAGATAGCAAGTCAGCAGTTAGGACCGCTTATGTCTGCACCCACTTTCAGCTATATGAGTGCTGAGTCCCGCCTATCTTTCTCACGGCCAAGGCCAGCCAACAGTGTGTTGTCTGCCTCAGGACTTTATTCACTCCAGCAGCTCTGGTGTTTGTGTCCTTTTGTGCACCCTGAGTACTGTTATCTCTGACGAGCCTTGCAGCCTATGGGTTTATGAAGTGTCCATTTGCTCCAGAAACCTCTGTAAGAAATAATGGTAGAAGCACATTGCCTGGCATTCTTTCCAAGGTGTTTAAGTTGGTGGATTTTATCGCTCAAGACATGATCACAGATTTTGAACCTCAGTGGACAGTCTGTACCCCTTCTTATAATTGCTTATGTATCTGGAAAATAGTGGTACCAAATGATAAAATTATCTTCATAAAATTTACAAGTTTAGGCATAGAAAATCAAGTTGGATGTGATCATGACTACATAGTCTTATTATCAAACAATGGAGTGCTTATTAGTAAGGTCTGAGGAGATGGACCACTCTCACCATTGCTGACAAAGACCAAGGAGGCCACAGTTACATTTTTTTCTGGTATAGAAAGCAATGGCAGTAACTTTGATCTCACTTTTACTGCTGTCCAGAAATCAGAAGCAGGGTCCAGTTGTGGGAGTGTGGCTGTGCTGTGGCAGGGATAGTTCACTCGGCCAGTCACCCTCGCGTATACCCCTGTAGTGTGTGGTATCACTGGTTCATTCAAGCTCTGGAGAAACACATCATAAAGTTGACATCTGAGGATTTTGAATTTATAAAAAACTACTAAGGATGCTGCTGTGATTTACAATGATCTCAAAGAACATGATTTAGATACCTTAAAGAAAACTGGACTGACATTACTTCCCAAAACCAATCCTATATCTACTGTAAAAGTTACTCCACATACATCTGTGTCTGCCCTCCCTTTAGATCCCAGTGGCTCTACAGAATCTTGGGAGGGCAGAAAGCCTGTCCCTACTGCTAGCCATGCCAGGCAGGGGTGAAGTTTCTTGGTGATCACCAGTGTGGAGCAGCCATCATCCACCCAGTCTGGATCCTGATGGCAACCTACTGTGTAAAACCAACAATCCATTCTTCTTGGCTATGGATGCCGGGCACCATGACAGAACCCTGAAGAAATCAACTGAGCAGGTGAGAAGGGCCAGACATACCATAGTGCGTGAAGACTGATACAGTGATCTATGATTCTGAGCTCTCCTCTGCAGTACAACCCAGCAGTGAGACCAGTGTGTCCCAAAGAGTATGGAGCAGCTGTTTTCCTTTGAGACCTGTGCTGTGACTGACTGAAGATGGTAACCCAGCTAGTCACTTATAGCAGGTTCAGGTGCCCAGGATAGAAAGAGCAGTCTGAATGCACCTACCATTCTGATCATCTGCAGGGATCACTGACAAGATGCTCTGTGCTGGCTTTATAGCACCCAGGGGCAAAGACTGCTGTCAGAGAGACTTGAGCAGGTCATTAGTCGGTAAGCATGACAGTGGTCCATTGGTCCTCTATGGCATCTTCAGCTGGGGAGCTGGCTTTGTCCCACTATGGGAGCCAGGCATGTTTGCCAGGGTGAAGGTCTTCTTGAACTGAATCCAATCCAAAATTGAAGGTCCTGCTTCACTTCAGATAAAGAATAACAGCAAAATTTTAATGAAACAACAACTGCTACCACCTACACCTTCAACAGACAGTACATCTGGACCAGGAACCACAAGAGAGGATATGACTCAAGATCTTTCCTGTCTTAGATAGCTGTTGCAGGTCCAGAGATGCCCTGGAACTTGGAATGTTGAAGAGGAAGAGATAGCCTACTGTATTTGGCAAGTTCTCCTTTGCTTGACCTCAGTCACAAGTTCTGTGAATCCAGTCATTTGCCCCAGCAAGGTACATGCACAGCTTTTAGTGAAGACTTTAGGAATGGATCTTCATTTGTGTCCCAAAGAAGGAAAGAAATGAAAATTTGTTGGGAGCATGAGATGCAATCTACTGTCCTGGCAAATTAAAAAATTAAATTATTTATTATTTTATTCAATTAATTAATTTAATTTTAATTTTAATTCTATTACTACACTCCCATTTTAAGACAATAGAATAAATTAAACGGAGTGATCTTTTTTTCCACACAAGATCTTGTAACTGATGGGAATCAAGCTTTATTAAAAAAATAAATTTGCTTGTTAAAAACAAACACACACTTGGGAGGCTGAGGCAGGAGGATTGCCATACATGCAAGGCCACCTGGGGTATATAGTTAGTTCAGGGGCAGCCTGACCTATAGGGCAAGACCTTGTCTCGAAAAGCCAACCAAACAAACAAACACACAAACACACACATAATAATCCAGGCCTACAAGAATCAAAATCATCAATATCACTATCTTCCACCTCCACATTTTGTACTGCTGCCTGGAGCCTTTTCTAAGAGAAAAAGTATCTACCTCTGGATCCCTGCCAGAGGTGCTTCTTGAGGACATGTCACCCTTGGCAGAAATATGTTCATGGTTGTTCGCTTTTTTTCATCACAGATTTGCTTTTACATCTGGGCATGATGGGCACACCATGAATCCCAGCACTCTAGGAGGCTGAGGCAGGCAGATTGTGTAAATTCAAACCCAGCCTTGGCAATTTAGCAACTTAGCAAGATCCTGCTTCAAAATACAAAATTAAAAAGAGGACTGGGATGTAGCACTTTCCTCTACTCCCTGCATTTATTGTTTATTTGTTTAGTAGCTGGGCAGATTATTTTGGTGAAATTTACTCCCCCCTTGCAGTATGAAACCTCTGAGGTTGCTACTTAGGGACTCGGCCATGGGTGAATTCACTTCCCTGGGCGACGGCGGCTTTGCCACGGCTCTCTTCGTCTGTCTCTCGGCCTGGACATACTCAGGTATTAAACTCATCTAATCACCAGCAGTTGCTGTATTGTCTTCAACAGTGCTACAGGCATAAATTATTGTATGCACCAGTTTAATCAAGTTTGGGGTCCTTTGAAGGGATATTTCTAAGGTTCCAGTGTTTGAAATTTGTTCAGACCCCACAAGGACTTCAAGCTACCTATTTTCTAGTTCTTTCATACAAAGTACTTAGCCTACAATGTAGCTTATATCTCCAGTGAAGCTACAAATACCTCAGTTGTCTTTCAACACAACCTCCATTGTATTTGAGCATGCCCTTAGTTTTGAATTTCGCCATGCTTGGTAGCACATAGAGTCACTATCTCTAGAAGGAGGTTAGAGCTGTTTATTCTTAGTCTCCCCAGAGAAAATCTGAGTCACAGCTCTGGAGCTAGGTGTGGGAACAATAGCATGCTTCTCTCTGAGTGACGCTGTTGCTTTGGGAACCGAGTGCTTGGTGGAAGGGGCGAGTAAACACTTGTCTCAGCTTGCCGCTCCCAGCATGGAGCTTCTATCTGAAAAGCCAGGGCGAGAGTAAGGGGCCCGAGCTCTCAATTTTACTACACCAAAGGCAGAGTCTTCATCTCACCCGTGGGGGCAGAGTGAAAGGTGGGAGCCCCCACCTATGGCCATTTGTACATGGAATTTAATTTCAGCAGCGGGCTGAAAATGCTATTGTGCTTGGGCTCCTGTGAAGAATAGCCTTCAGAGTGAAAGCTTCAGGCAGAAGCTTGTTGCTGCACTGGTTTGTAGTGGAATGGAGTCTCCCTGAGTGGTTCAAATACCATCAGCTTTTATTGTTCTTAGCAAATTTTGGGAGATATTTTTAAACAGAGGCTTCTTAGTTTGATAGGTGCCTTAGGATTATTCAAGAAACTTGAATATTGTTTGAAATGGTTTTAATTAATTTTGTTAAAGGTCACATAAGTGGAAGTCCTTACACGATCATGTGGAGAATTGTCTCTTCGTGTGTGGAAGGGGAACGAGACAGGTTCTTACTATACTGTACCGGCTGGCCGTGAGCTCAGTGTGTCCCGTACCAGCCACAAACACAATCCTGTCTGTCTCCTGTTTCACAGTACTTGGGTCACGGGCATTTCCTGCTACACTTAGCGGAAGTTGGTCTCTGCACAGTCTTCTTGCCTAGGCCAAGTTATAGGGATAGGAGGTAGATCAGTAGTCACCAAGCTAGGTATGAGGGTTCATTACAAAGGGTCACTGTGGGGTTCTGCAGAGGACTTGTATTTTTTTGTATGTATGTATATGTGTGTGTGTGTGTGTGTGTGTGTGTGTGTCAAAACCTCTAGAATATTACACTAAAAAGAATATACAGTAAGTCCCCAGCTTAAAATATTTAAGTTGCAAACTTTAACAGATATGAAAGGACAATGCATTTGGGGTTTTTTATGTTTTACATTGTATATTTGTGTCAATGGTGTATGACTTACTTTGTTGGACTTCTGGAAAAATCTGACTTACAAACATCTTTCCAGAACAGAACTCTTGTAAGTCAGAGACTTATGGCTTAATGACTTAATAACTGTATTATTATTTTGTATAAATTATGTCACAATAAAATAAATGAAAAGGAACTATTATGAATGTGCTCAAAAATTTAAAGGAAAACCTGAATATAATGAAGCAGAAAATGGAAGGTGTTAAAAGAGAGGAAGGCAAATAGATTCTAGCTTTGAAAACAATACCATATCTAAAATTTAAAGTATCACTAGTTACGTTGGTTTAGTGGATTTGAAAGCAGAATGATAGAAACTATTCAAATGGAAGCATAGTGAGAAAGCAAAACAGCTGAAGGGAACAGTGCCACAGTGACTTCGGGGGTGTCAGCGAGTGCGCTTGCCTGCACATGACTGGAGTTTCAAACATTGGGTGGTGCTTTAAAGTATAGTGGCTGAAATTTTACAAACTGATGAACTCTATCATATAATTAGGAGAGAAGTAATACTTTTTAACCTTACAGTAGATATTCTTGAATGCAGAAAAAGTATTCAATAAAATTCAAATTCCATTTTTTATCAAAAAATTAAAAGCTTCTAGAAAACAAGGAATAGAAAGGAAATTATTCAGCTTATAAAAGAACCTGAAGACCCTAAAAGTAGTGTAATAGTCCATGGTGGAAGAGCAAACACTTCGCATCTAACGTAGGGAAAAATGCAGACTATTGGACTCATGCCCCTTCTGTTCAGTGTTATACTAGAGAGCCTAACCAATACGTTATGGCAAGCATTAAAAAATAAAATGCATACAGATTGGAAAGGAGAAGTAAAACTGAATTTGTTGAAAATGACATGATTGTGTAGTAGAAAAATCCTAAAAAATATCCAAGGAAGACACTACGAGGGCTAATTATGAATTTAACAAACTCACAGGATACAAGATCAGTACATAAAGTCTACTATATTTTTATACTCTCAATAAATGATTGGACAAAATTTTAAAGTATCATTTACAACGATATAAAAAAAATCTTAGGCTAAACTAATAAGACATATAACAAGATACATACAATGGCCAGGTGTGGTGGTGCATGCCTGTAATCTCCACACTCAAGAGGCTGAGGCAGGAGGATTGCCACAAGTTTGAGGCCAGCCTGGACTACATAATGAGTTCAAGGCCACCCTGAACTACACAGTGAGGCCCTGTCTCACCCCCACACAGACACACACAGAAGTTGCATACAATGGAAACTCAAAATACTGCTGAAATTAAAGAAGACCCAAATATAGATGTTAACCATGTTCATGAATCATAAGATTCAATTAAGATGTCAACTCTCTAGCTGAAAATGTAGCTCAGTGGTAGGGTGCTTGCCTATTATATATGAGATGCTGTGTTCAATCCTCAGCACTACACAAGAAAGGGAGGGATCAGTTCTTCCCAAATTAATCTATACATACTATGCACTCAATCCCAGTCAAAGTTGATAGAAATTGATAAGTTGATTCCAGAATCTAAATAGCAGTACTAAAGGCCTAGAAATGTCAAAATTTTTGAAAAAGAACAGCGTTGGCGATCGTAACTCTATCATTTCAAAACTATAAATGTGTATACAGCAAACAAGATAGTGTGACGCTGTGGTAGAGTTACACATACATATCCATGGAATAGAATGAGGAGTTCAGAAGTAGATCCATACATATATAGTCAATTTTTTATAATGTATCAAGATAGTAGTCTTTTAATGAGCAGTATTGAAATAACTAAATATCTATATGGGAAAATTAATCTCAATCATTACATTACACTGTAGATAAGATTAAGTCAAAATAATCTAAAAATCTAAATATAAGCTTTCTCAAAAAATTCTTAGGCTGTTCTCTCTAGAATTATTAACCATAAAAGAAAAAATTGATAGGTTGGACTTTATAAGAATCAAGATTTATATGCAGGGTGTGGTGGTGCACACCTGTAATCCCAACACTCAGGAGGCTGAGACAGGAGGATCATTGTGAGTTCAAGGCCAGCCTAAACTGCGTAGTGAGACCCTGTCTCAAAAAAGACAAAAAAAGTTAAGATTTCTTTCCCAAAGATATTGTTAAGAAAATGGGGCTGAGGATGTAGCTCAATGGTACAGCACTTGCCTAACAACCCCTAAATTCCACCTCCAGGATGGGGCTGGGAGGAATAGGGAAAGAAAAGTGAAAATGCAAGCTAAGTGAAAAACAGAGAAAATATTCCTAATATATATATCTGACAAAACAACTGACAGTCAAACTGTGTAAAGAACATTTATAACTCAGAAGACAAACTGACAAACAGCCCCAGTTTTTAAAATGGCCATGAATTTGACAAACACAAAAATATTTCAAAGGCCAAATAAGCACAAAGAAAAGATACTAGATTTCATTAATCGACAGAGAAATATAAATATAAAATAAACTAAAATGATATCTGTTAAAATACATAACAAAAATGAGATACAAATGCACATCCACTTGAACAACCTGAAGTACTGACATCATCAAACGTGAAGGGCATTAGTTTTTGGAATTCTCGTGTGTGTGTTGCTAGTAGGTGTGTAGAGTGGCACAACCATGTGGGACGTATCAGTTTCCTATAAAGTAAAACACATACTTACTATATGATGACTCAGTTTTCACTGCTAGGTATTTATAAAGAGGAAATTAAACATACAGTCACAGAAAGACTTGTGTGTGAATGTTTATAACAGCTTTCTTCATAATAGCTCCAAAGTAGAAACAATATGGCAAATCAAGCTGTGAGGATCTTCAGAAAGTGAATTACTGTAAGCAATAAGCAAGAACAACTTCTGATATGGGAACATGTGAGTACATTTTTAGAAGTCAGAAAAAAAAATAATAAATTCTGTGTAATTTCATTTGTGTAAAAATTCTAGAAGAAACAAACATCTGTCATGAAAGGATAGAAATTGGTTTTTGGATGTGGGGGTATATTTAGTGCAAAGAGACAGAAGGGAATTTTAGGATAATGAATATTTTATATTTTCATTGTAGTGATGGTTACAGGATTTATACATTCATTTAGCACAAAAGGTGTACACTTTAAGTAGATACATTTGATTGTACATTTCATTGTATGTAAATTTTTGCCTCTTTACAATTGAATTTGATTTCTTTTTATTTCATTTTATTTGTTATTTTGAGACAAAATATTCATTGTGCAGTTCAGGCTGGCCTTGAACTCACTTTGTAGCCCAGGCTGGCCTCGAACTTGCAGAGATCCTCCTGCCTCAGGCTCCCAAATGCTGGGATTACAAGCATGTGCTACTGTGCCTAGCCTACATTGAATTTTAAAAATCAATGATCCATCATGTTAATTATTAAAGTCTGATTGAGTTATTCCAAATTGAAAATAAATGTTCCTCAGTAAAATGTTTGTTCAATAAATTTTGATAGAACAATAAGAGGAAGAAAAAAATTATTGTCCTGGAGAAAATACACTTTTTAAAGAAAAACTACCTAACAACTTTTCAATATCTAATATAATTTACAATCTGTCCATCATAACTAATTTTGAGGGGAGAGATAGGGACTTGCTCTGTTCAAGGCTGGCCTTGAACTCACTATGCAGCCCAGGCTAGCTTCACCCTGGTGGCAGTCTTCCTGCCTCAGCCTCCTGAGTGCCACCACACGGGGCGTTATAACTATATAATTCATTTAAGGAGAGTGTGCTGGTAATTGAACTCAAGACCTCACACATGCAAGGTATATACTCTACCACTCAGTACGCTCCCAGTCTTTACTAGATAATTCTATACAGAGATGAGTTATGTAGTAAGCCATGCTTTTTCTTTTTGTACATTTGTTCTCTCTACAGTTAATAATTGTCTTTCATTTGTTTAGCCTTCTGTTTACTTATTTCTAATTCAACTCCAAACCTTCTATTTACTATGTAAATCTGTACTGCTCTTTCGGGTTTCAGCTCTGAGGAGGCCAAAGTACAACTTTATTTGGTTGTCTTGAATCCAGCTGACACCAGCTGTTCCTACCATGCTGCCCAAATTCAACCCTGACAAGATCAAAATTGTTTGTCCAAGGTGTGCAGTGGTAAGATTGGCACCATATCTGCCCTGGACCCCAAAATCTTTCTCCAAAACAGTGGGGGATGACATTTTCAAGGCGACTGGTGACTGGAAGGGTTTGAGGATTACAGTGAAACTGACCGTTCAAAGCAGACAGGCCTAGACTGAGGTAGTATCTTCCACCTTTGTCCTGCTCATCAAAGCCATCAGAGCCCTGATCATCCAGTAACTAGTTGCCTTGATATCATTATCCACCAAGAGACAGAAACAATAAAAAAATTAAGCACAGTAGAAATCTCATTTTTGACAAGATTGTCAACATTGTCCAACAAATGTGGCACCATCTTTAGTCACAGACCTTTCTGGAACCATTAAACGGGTGCTAGAGACTGCCGAGCCTGAGTGTTGCCATGCTGGTGGTCACCATCATGACATCATAGATGACATCAGTGGTGGTGCAGAGAAATGCCGAGCTAGCTCAGGAGCATAAGAGAAAATGCTTCAATAAAAACATGAGCTGATAAAAAAAAACCTGCACTGCTTCAAATGGTAGCAACTAATCACATAATAAAATTTACAACCAGGCGTGGTGGCACCCACCTGTAATCCCAGCACTTGGGAGGCTGAGGCGGGAGGATTGCTGCAAGTTCAAGGCCTGTCTGGGCTACAAACTGAGTTCAAGGCCAGACTGAACTTTATAGTGAGACTCTACCTCAAAAAGACAAAAAAAAAAAAAAAAAAAAAAAAGTTTAAACCCAAGCACTACATAGAGAGACCCCTTCTTAAAAAATTAACTTTAATTAAATAAAATAATTAATTCAGCCATTTTTAAAGTACTCTAGCTAGTGGCTACTGTGCCGGACAGTGGAAAAATAAAACATTACCACAATCACAAGAAGTTCTAATAGACAGTGCTGCTCTAAATCTCCCTCAGATATTCAGAAGCAATTTCATCGGAGAGATTTCTCCTGGAGCCTTTCACCTTTGATCAAATTTTCATGGTCATTCTGCCTGGATCACTATCTCTGGGATGGCTGGTAATGCTGGTGCTGGTCTCTTATCCTGGTATCTCTCTTTATCAACTTCTGGGGAATTCTTTGTCCAATCCTATGTTAGATATCTTGTCTCCCGTTCTTGGTTTGGAGCACAAGTTCTCTGGTAACTTTCTTAGAGAGAACTGAATGCAAAATAAGTTTCTGAGATCTCACATGTCCTAAAAATGTCATTATTCTTATATTTGATTGAGAGTTTAGCTGGAAATAAAAATCTTGGAGGACAAATATTTTCCATGATAATTTTTCAGACATAATTTCTCTGTTTTCTAGCTTCCACTGCTGGTTCTTTTTTTTTTTTTTTTCAAGAATTTCTAAGCCATTCTGAGTCTGTGTATCATTTCATTTTTCCTGTCTGGAAACTTCCTTAGGGTTCTGAAATTTTGTAACAGTATTCCTTTACGTAGATCTATTTTCATCCATTATTTGTGCTAGGTGTTCAATGGCCCATTACAATCTGGTAACTCAGGCCTCCTCCAGTTCTGGGAAATTTTCTTGAATTATTTCCTTGATGAAAATTATATCCCATCAATTTATCTGTCATTTCTTTCTATAATCCCTAAAATTTAGGTATTCAACTTCCTGTGGAAGTACTCTTTTTTTTTCTGTCAAATTTTCCACATTTGTGTCTTTGTTCTATTCTTGACAAGAACTCCTTAACATAGTTTTAGACTTTTCTAATGATTTTTTTCATTTGCACTATTTTCCTTGCATTCCTGAGAGCCTTTGTTCTCTGAACATTCATTTTTATGGCATTCCTTTACCATGTTATAACATAAACAATAGTTACTGACATATTCTAAGTTATATTAGATACTAGGTAGTTTAAAATTTTTCCCCCTTGTTAACTTACAGTATGTTTTCCCAGTTGAAAAGTGGAAAATGAATACATTATAATAATAATAAACTTATGTTACATATAGTTCTAAAAGTTTCAGTCTTGATACAAAATCAGTTTATATTCTGGAGAAGTTTATAATAAAATGTTTTATTAATAATAAAAAAGAAGAGTTGTCAGGTGGCTTTTCTTTTATGGAAGCCATTCTTTTTTTTTTTTTTTTTTTTTTTTGGCGGTACTAGGGTTCGAACTCAGGACCTTGTGCTTGCCAGACAAGCATTTATTCCACTGAGCTATATCCCCAGCCCCTATGGCAGCCATTCTTGATGGTGGTTACAGAGTTATCTCCAAATACATATTTTTTTCTCTGTGTTTGTTTCCTCTGTTGTTTCCCTTAGAAGTCCTCTAACGGTTGGTAATCTTTGAATGTCTGATCACATTTATCAGTAAGGAAAGTATTGAGTTCCGAGCTTGTGGATGAATCCTGCTGTTTGCGGCCTTCATTACAGAATGACTTGGTCGGGCCTTTGGGAAAATCCTCATTGTCTATGTTGTAAAGAGTTTCCTAAACAGCAAAGCCGAGAACCAGTGTTTAGGAGCGAAACAGAGATAGAGAACGGAGAGTTCTGCAGTCGGTATGTGTACTTTTACTTCACTGCCTTGTTCCAAGGCGTAACCTGTCTCAGCGATACTTTTTCTTCCTCCTCTCCTTCTCCTCTTCCTCCTCCTCCTCATCTTCCTTTTCTTCTTCTTCTTCTTCTTTTTTTGTTTTTGGCCTTTTGGAGACAGGGTCTCACATGCAGTTCAGGCTGGCCTTGAGCTCACTTTGTAGCCCAGGCTGGCCCCGAACTCACAATGATCCTCCTGCCTCAGCCTCCTGAGTGCTGGGATTACAAGGGTGCGCCACCATGCCTGGCTCCTCCTCCTCCTTTTTTCTCCCTGTACTGGATTAAACCCAGGACCTTTGCACATCTCCAACCCTTTATTTCAGTGCTAAATTTTGAGGCAACATGCCAAAATTTAAGTGCCAAATTGCCAGCACTAGGCTCAAACTTGTGATCTTTCTGCCTCAGCTTCCCGGAGCACTGGGATTACCAGAGTGCACCAACCGTGCCATCTGTGCTTTACACTCTACTGTCCATGTGTACACTCTCTAGTGATTAGGCCTCTGTATGGAAGATGGGTAATTGCTTCTACAAAGCTGAGGAAGGGATCCCGAAGATTCCAACAGCTTCCTAAATATCTTCCCATTGGTCTTCCTTATTTTAGTCTCTTTGCCCACTTTTTCCATCCCTTCCTCCAAGAGTACCTGCTAGAAACTCCTTAGAATGACAAACATTTGGGTGGTCCTTGGTCTGGTCTATTACTGGTTTAAGTTTCTCAAGTCTGCTACCTTAGTTCTGTATTGTCCATCTGCTTTCTGGCTTCCAAAATTTTACTTTCAGTGTCTCCTCTCTTACTTTCTTTTTGGATTTCTGCCTTTTAAATAAATAATCTTACTGTTATTATAGTGAGTTTTGGGGATAAAACTAAATGGTGTGTCAATTTATCATTTTTATCAGAAGTTGGTAGTATGTTTCTAAAAGTATAAACATGTCAAGAGGTAGTTTATAGGACAAGCAATTCATTCTTTTAAGCGTTTTAGTCTGAAGAATGAAAACATTACTAGTTTTACACAGGATTTCTGAGAATTGGTAAAGATTGCTTGATAATTTTAACATGAAAAATACTTCTTAATATTATACAAACATTAAAAATATTTTAAGGAATTTAAGTGCAAATGAACTTAATAAGAGAATATTAACTCTTAATCTTCCACTTAGAAATAAATATCTCACATGGATAGAACTTTACTGAATATAACACATTACATTATATGAAAATATGTGCGTTTAAATTGTTTCTCTCTCATACAAATTTGTTCAGAGGTTCCCAGAATATCTCTAGGCTCAATTTAAGAAAAAATACTGGTAAAAGATAGTTTCAAAAGCAAGACAGGTACTTTACTATTTATTTATAAATATATGCAGAGAGATCAAAAAAAGAGAAAGAAATTTTGAATAAAATTGGTCCAAACATTATGTAGGGAAAAATCTTCCCTGTGGTAATTTCCAGTCCTTTCAGAAGCAAGTAAACACAGTCTGAAGAAAACCAAACACAGTCTGGAGAAAACACAGTCTGGAGAAAACCCCTATCAGCATAAGCAGTGTGGGAAAACCTACTTTGATTTTAGTGAAAAAACTCACCCTGGAGAAAAGACCATCGTATATAAGAGAAGTGTGAAAGCCTCCGGCAAACCATGTTCAAATCCATGGAAGAAATCACAATGGGGCCGGGCGTGGTGGCGCACGCCTATAATCCCAGCACTTGGGAGGCTGAGGCAGGAGGATTGTTGTGAGTTCGAGACCAGCCTGGGCTACAAAGTGAGCTCAAGTCCAGTCTGAACTTCATAGTGAGACCCTGCCTCAAAAAGACCGAAAAAAATTCACAGTAGGGGGCTCGATATGTATGTAAGCAATGTGGAAAAGATTTCAGTACCCGTAGCAATTGTTAAGTACATGAAAGAACTCACAATGGAGAGAAACCCTATATATGTAAGCAGTGTGGGAAAACCTTCAAGAGATACAGTCATTGTCAAAAATATGAAGTCACACTGGGGAGAACCCCTATACATGTAAACAATGTGGGAAAGATTTTAATTTCTAATGTTTCATTTGTGGGACATAAAAGAACTCACACTGGGCAGAAACCCTGTGCATGCAGGCAGTGTGGGAAAGCTTTTAGTACACATCGTTATTGTCAAGTACAGGAAGAAACTCACAACAAGGAGAAGGCCTAACCCTATATATTGTATAGAGAATGTGGAGAAACATTCCATGCACAGATACTGTCAGAGGCATGAGAGAAGTCATACTAAGTTATGTAAGTAAACAATACGGGAAAGCATGCAGAAGGCAGTCAGTATCAAATACATGAAAGAAGTCACCCAGGGAAAAGACCCTATGTCTGTAAGCAATGTGGGGATGCATTCAGGGCATGTGTTTATTGTCAAACGCATGAAAAAGCTCACACAGGGGGAAACCCTATGTATGTAAGCAATGCGAGAAAGGATGCAATACACACCAGTATTGTCAAAGACTGAGAGAAGTCACACTAGTGAGAAACCCTCTGTATGTGCCAAATACATGACAAAACTCATACGAGGGAGAACCCCTACATATGTAAGCAGTATGGGAAAGGGCTCTCTGCTAAAGCTTCATTTTGTAAACATAAGTAACTCACACTGGGGAGCAACCCTATACATATGTAAGCACTGTGGGGAAGCATTTAGACAGTGTCAGATACATGAAGGAAGTCACAATGGAGAGAAACCTTTCGTGTCTAAACCTATTTTTTAAACTCCTGTGACAGTTTCTCATGTAGTGGAGAACAGTACAAATAAGTAACATGAAGAGTGTGATGGCAGTTATTTCCTCCTCCGTCTTTTCTCACACTCCTGGCGGAGATGTCCTGACATAAATATAACGTGTTTTTCAGTAAATCACTTGTGAATCTCTGGACCGTGTATCTGTCGTGTTCACTAAAAAAATAAATATTGATTTGATGTGATTTAAAAAAAATTCTTTGCCAAAGTCACAAAGATTCTTTCCTGTGTTTTCTTCTAGTTTTATAAAGGTTTGTGATCCATTTGACTTAATTTTTTGCAAGGAGTAAAGACTTGCCCAAAGTTTATTATTTTATATCTGAATATATTGTTGTTCCAGCATTATTTGTTGACAAAGAATATCCTTTCTCCATTAAAGTAGTTTACATTTTTGTAAAAAAAAAAATCAGTTATATTTTTTCCTTTTTTTTTTTTTTTTTTTTTTTGATACCAGGAATCAGACTCAGGACCTTGTGCTTGCCAGGCAGGCACGGGTGCCACTCAGGTACACCCCTGGCAAAAAAAATCAGTTATAGACTATGTTCCTGTGGTTCTCTTTCCAGACTCTGTTCTGTTCCACTGATCTTTATGACTGTGCTGAAATTTGATTATGTTGACACTGTATGTCAATTGGAATTGGCTTAAAAATATTATATCTTTACATTTATTCAGATTTTTTTTAATTTCTAAAGCTAATGTTTTCTAGTTTTGGGTACACTGTAAACTCAGATTTATATATAATAAATATTTATATTTTTGCTGCAATTGTAAATAATCCTGTTTGGCTTTAATTTTTAATCCCAGTTGTTTATTGCTAATACTATATGGAAATATATTTTTAAATTAAACTTTAGGCCCTGACTTGCTAAACTCATTTATTAGTTCTAGGAAATTTTGTTTGTAATTTGTTAGGATTTTCTACATAGATGATCATGTTGTCTACAAACAAAGTTTTGTTTCTTCCTTTTCAAAAGCAAAGAAGTCTTCAGATGATCCTGATTTCTCCCTTACTGTCCCGTTTCTTTCCTTTCTTTACCAAAATTTTCACAAAACACTTTTTCTTCACTGTCCTCTCCTTTCCTTATTCTTCCATGCAGAGAACTGGCTTCTTCCCCAGCCTTCACTTTCCTAACTAGTCTCTTCAAAATAAACCAGGACTTTCTAATTAAAAGATCCTGTAGTCTTGCTCCTGTTTCATTCTTTTTGATCTATTTCATTCCATTGAGTACATCCTCTTTTACAAACTTTTCTTCTTGTTTGTAGGATATTATTCTCTTCTCATTTTTTCCGTGTATCTGACCTGTCATCCGTTTCTCTTGCTTTTGGTATTCCTCCCACCAGCTGTCTAATTGTGGACATCTCCAGACATCTCCAAAGTACTTGACAATGTTCTTTTCTAGTTCTTCATGCTGCCTTTTGAAGAGTCCACTCATTCTCAGGGATCTAAGCGTCACATACATATGCTGTTGACTAGTAAATGTCTTGTCTTGAGTCTAAACCACGCCCGAATCTCCACTTCTTTATCTTTAAACTTCTAGGGGACATTTCTCTTTCAGTGTCCACCACCATGTCTGATCCAGTGTGTGTATCGCTTTGTTCGCCATTCCCCTTGCCCTTCCACACCTAGAGTAAGTTTCCTTTCCAGGTTTCTCTCTCAGCATTATGTTTATCTCAGTGTCGTAAGTCCAGAAAGTTGAAATCACTCTCCTTATTTAGTCAGGTATCAGGATTCCCCCAGCCGTCTTTCCAGTGCCAGAACTTGAGCTAGACTTTCATCCTGTCACGCTTCAATTGCTGCCATTGCCTCCAGGCTCTCCCCGCAGCCGCCCCTACACTGCATACCACTGCCGTCTAATCTGCTTTGCATGTAACTTTCATCATATCACTTCCCTAATCAAAAATTCCTCATTACTCCTATTTCCTACTACATCAAGTCCAAACCTGGTGTTGGGCTGTGCACAATCCGACTCTGCGTAGCTGTCCTGTTTCTCATTGTTGCTCAGTGTGTTTCCTTTCCTGGAGTCACGTTTATTTCTGCCCCTTTATCTTAACAATTTTCTCTTGTCTACATGTTCTCTTGTCCTTTGTTTCCGTTGACCCAAATCATCTCAATCTTTCAAGAAAATTATCTGTGTTTTCCACTTCCTTGCTTTCTGTTCTCTCACTCCCTTTAGTCAGGCTTTCATCTGCAGCATGCCACTGTATAATTTGCAGTTCTTTTTATTTTCCTAGTCACTTCTCCGCCTTTCCCATCTCAGTAAATGACACCATCGTATATCCAGTTGTTCCAACCAAAACTCTGGAAGCCATCCTTGGTCCTTCTCCTTTGTAACCCACATCCAGTCCATCAGCAGGTCTAGTGAGTTTCCATTCAAGATATATCAAACTCTGACCACTTCCCACCAGTCTCACTGCTGCTGCTCTAGCCCAACCAAACAGCGCCTCTGCTGTGGTCTCGCTGCTGCTTTCATTTCTGCCCTAGCACAGTTTATTTGATTAAAAGCACCCAGACTTTTGGTTTGTTTTTGTTTTGTTTTGGTACTGAGGATTGAACCCAGAGGCTTCGCACTGAACTACTTCCCCAGCCCTTATTTTTTTTTATTTTTGAGACAGGGTTTTACTAAGTTGCTAACCTGCCCATTGTGATCCTACCTCAGCCTCCCAGAGTGCTGGAATTATAGGCTTATGCCACCACGCCACACAGCAAGAGAAATATTTTAAAGATATGAATTTGTTCATGTGACTTCCCTGTTGCCTTTTGTGGCCATACTTGATCTGATTCAGCTCCAAGATCGACTTTACCTCTGTCCAATGTCTCCTCATTTCCTCCTCTTCAGTTTCTCTGGCCCTTTCTGTCTCTAGAAGCAGCGGCTAAGCTTATTGGCACCTCACAAATAGACACATCTCAGAATTGTCGGTAGATAGGTGTCTTCAGTTTCCACAGTATTTGTCAGCGAAATAAGTATTTGTCAGTGAAATAAGGCAACAGAATGAAATAAGTATTTTTTCTAAGATCAATATTTATATGTTTATTTTTATCTTAAAATAATCTTAAACTTACAGAGAAGCTGCAAGTATAGCACAAATCATATTTTTTCCTGAATTATTTGCTTTATCACCCTGAACACTGTGTTATTCAGTGCCTAGAAATAAGGACATTCCCTACAACCACCAAAGCTGGGATTAACTTTGTTTTTGAGACAAGGTTTCACACTATAGTCCAGACTGACCTCAAGCTCATGATCCTCCTGTGAAAGCCTCGTCAATGCTGGGATTACAGGTGTGTACCACATGCTCAGCTATCTTTTCTTGGTTTTTTTTGGGGGGGGTTGTGTGTTGAGTACCAATAAGTCTTTTAAAGGAAAGAGTCAGCACATGTGTTACAGAATGATTAGAAAATAGGAAAGGACACTAGGGTACAGCAAAATTCATCATCAAATAAACGTCCCAGTGATTGGGGTCACCAAAGGCCAGGGGAGCTTAGTCTTTGATACATTACTATCATTTAATCTTCAGATTCCATTCAGATTTTGCCAGTTGTCCTAAAAATGTGTATTACACAAAAAGATCCTGATAGAATCACTGGTTTCATTTCCTTGTCAAATGACTTAAGCTTTTTTACCCTGCAGCAGGTCCTCAGTCCACCCTGACCTTCATTACTTTGATTTGTTCTAATAGAGGGGCCTTTCATTTTGTAGAACATCTTCAGTCTGGGTTTGTCTGTTTCCTCAGGATTAGGTTTCAGTTATGCATCTTTTTAAACACCACCCTGCTGGTGCTGAATAATGGTGTACTGCAAATGGCACGCGATTTTGATTTGTCCCATTACTGGTATTTATTTGGTTATATTAAGGTGTTACCTACCTGCCTTCTCTACTGTAAAGGTACTCTCTTTTCTTTGTCATTAACAGATGGTTTATAGAGAAGTACTTTGAAATTGTGTAAATTATACTGATCCTCATCAGACATCCCATTTGTTCATTTATATCACTATGGCTTTATGGATCCTTATTTTATCAGCTATTATTATTTATTTTGATATTTATATATGCTAAGATTTTGCCAGCAGGAGTCCTGTCAAGAGAGCTTCTTAGGTATGTCTTCCTAATTCTTTGACCACTTCCATACATTTTTTGACATGACAAGATGTTCCAGAGTCTTCTTGTACTTGCCCTGTGCTAGTCCTGGAATCAGCCATTTCTTGGGATACCCTGGCTTTTAGCAGCCAGGCCATGGGCTCTGACAGAGCTAGAGAATCCGTATGAGCGCACACACATGTACATACACATGTGCACATGCGTCTATATTTACGTTTCTATGTGGAAGCCCATGAGTTCACACCTAATACAGTACTGCCAGTTCCAGCCCAAAACTATAGAGGTCATTCCAGTTTTTATGCTTGTAATTTCTCCACTATTGAGAATCCTATTATTGTTATCTTTACTTATTTGATCAGTTTCCTGAAGTGTAACTAAACTCTCATCCTTGCCTCCTTCCCCAAACACCCATCTCACCCCTCTAGGACTCTGATGCTATCACAAACTGGCTCCTCACCTTCTTGAGCTTTGACACTTTGGCCTGAACTTTTCCTCACAAAGATGCCCGTGCCACCCTTCTCAGGCTCTAACACCCAACTGTAGCTTACTCACACCTGTGACATCTCCATTACTCCATCAGGGATCTGAATCCTCACACCAGTCCTGTCCTCGGCATGGGCACCCTCCTCAGCCTGCTCAGAATCTGCTAGCTCCACGTGGATTCCCATCTTGCTCTGCCACACCTAAGATGCCATACCTAACGTTGCAAGGCTGAGCTGGTCATGAAGGGTTAGGAAGAAGAACTGAGCTCAGTATTTTACTTAGCAAGTGCTTTCTGTTTAGTGTAGTGGGACAATGTTCTGAGGAGGGCGTAACATTTATGTTCCCCCTAAAAAGAGCATACTGTTATCACCATTATTTGGTCTGAAATATCATAGCAATCAGTAGAAAAAGGACTTCTGAAAGAACAGTCAACCTAAATCACTGTAGGAATAAAACAACTACATTAAAAAAATTTTTTATTAGTACATATTTGTAGTACATAATGATTACATTCCTCATGGAGCATTGGTATCTGTGCACAGCACACCTCAATTCTTTTTTCATCCCCTTTACATTCTGTCCTTCTTTCCGTCTCTTGGTCCCCTTCCAATTTGCAAAAGATCTATCTCCCTATTTCCTATTGTCTGTCTTTTTATTTTACTTTGTATTTGTATTTGGGTTTCTCATGTAAGACAAATCATGATACTTAAGCTTGTGTGTCTGATTTGTTCACTTAATATTAAGCTTTCAAGGTACATCTGTTTCCTACAAATGATTCAAGTGTATCCTTTTATGTGACAAAGTAGTGCTCCGTTGTATACAAACACCACATTTTCTTTATCCGTTCATTTGCTGATGGCTCTATAGGCCACTTCTGAGATTCAGCTATTATAAATTGTGCTGCTATAAGTACAGGGATGCATATATCACTATAATATGATGTCCAACTCTTCCAGAAACATACCTAGAGGAAAAATAACTGAGTTGAATAGAATTTCTAGGTTTAGTTTTTTGAGGAATCTCTACTCTGATTCCCCTGCTGGTGGCACCAGTCTGTCTTCTCACCAACAGTGCAGATGGGTTACTTTTACCCCACAGCATTTGTTACTATTTGGTATCTTGATGATGCCATTCTTTCCGGAGTAAGATGGAATCTCAGTGTTGTTTTAATTTGCATTTCTCTGATGGCTAGAGATGTTGAACATTTTTCATGTACTTACCGGCCATCTGTTCTTCTTCATATGAGAAGTATCTATTCATTTCAGTGACCAGTTTTTTTGATTGGGTCTTTTATTTTAGGGAGTCTAATTTTTTGAGTGTTTAATATGTTCTAGATCTTAGTCTTTTCTCTGAGGAATAGCTGGTTAATTTTTTTCCCATTCTGTATGCTATCTCTTTACTTTGCTGTTTGTTTCCTTTGCTGTGCAGATTTTTAATTGAATATAGTCTCAGTTGTTGACTTTGATGTTATTTCCTGTGTAATTGAGGCTCTGTTCAGAAAGTCTTTGTCTATGCCTATACCTATATATTTGGGGACATAGTGTTTGCATTCCTTGTATGCAGTTGATACATGTACAAAACACATCGTTATCTTTTTCTCATCTCCTTTTTCTCACCTCCCTTTTCCCTCCCTCCATCTGTTGCTACCCTTCCCCTCTGAGGAAGATCTATCTCCCTACTTCCTACTTCCTTTACTTTGCTCTTTATCATTTGGGTTTCTCATACAAAAGAAAACATTTATTAAAGGGGCTGTCTCTCCTCCAGTGTGGCCCCTTTGTCAAAGATCATATAAGTGAATGAAAACAACTACATTTTTAAAAAGACTCCTTAGAATTTCTTTCATTGAAATATTTTTGTATTATGGATATAGTCTCTGGATTATGAGTGTGTGCTAATAATTAACAATATATTCCTGAACCTTACATTTTTAAGAGAGTGATTTTTGATGCCCCTGACCTTTGGATCAAAATTCATCTTGTCCTTAAAAACTGAGAAAAGCAAACAGTCACAACAACATTACTGTCATTCAGTTACCACAAGATTTTGCAAGACAATATCTACACTGAGTGGATTGTCTCTTCAAACATTAGAACTAAAACCTCTGCGAGATGGCCCTTGATAACCTTTTCACAGAGAAAAACACTGGTGAGTAGTCAAGACATTGCCATCGGAGACTAAACCGGAGAGTACAGCTTTCCCAGACAAAACTTATCTTATCCTAGTTACCCTCTAAACCTTCCCAAGATATAAACTAATCCTTCAAGAAGTAGCTTTCTCCTTTCTACTCTTACTCCAAAGTTTCCTTGTCTGAGTTGCAAATTTAGCCTTTCTTTTATTTTCTTTTAATTAATTTATTTTTTTAGCCTTTCTTTTAAATCAAGATATGGTGTGGACTTTTTGTTTGATTCTAAGCCAAAACAACCCAAACTCCCATTGCATTCTTTGGAAGCCCAAAACACTGCAGAAATGCTCTCTTGGATGTATCTCACTCTTCAGGGAGTCAGAACTCCCCATCTGCATCCCCTTGGAGACCATGACTCCATGTGACTTTCCCAACCAGGTGTGTCAAATTAGCTGTACAGTCCACTTAAGATGAAGCTAACAAGGCTCCTCTGTGGGTGCTTGAGCACATTTCACAGAACTGCTGATGACCTCATGAGCCCAAGAAACCAGGTCTCACATTGTGGACTAAGCCTAAATATTATAACTTTATATTTATGTAGTGTCTTTTTTCCAAGGAACTCCAACCTCTTTACAGACATTATGTCATTAATCCTCAAAGCATCCCTGTTTGGGACATGGCAAATATGATACCCCTCCTTTTTTTTTAACTGTGATGGAAACTTGCAAGTCACTGATGGAATCCAGCTCTCTGGTTCTTAGTCTATGCACTATACCATGAAAAGAGCCAGACAGATACTCTTCAAGCTTATTCCTTGCTCCTTGGGTGGCATTTGAGAAGATGTCTCAGTTTATGTGCATCTAAGTGTTTAGTGTCTTTAGCTTCCGCTCTCCTTTTACAGGTTTCCTCATTGTAAGTTTAGCACGTTCAAACATATGTCATTTACTTCCCACTGTTGCATTCATGGGAACACTAGAAGTTTGTAGCTGAGATCTGAAGTGAAAGACTTTGTTATTGTATATGCAGTTGCACTTACCGTTTGGTGATCTCTTACACTTCCATACCTCAAAATAAGCTAGATTTCTCTTTAAAGTCACCAGCTCAGGGCATATTTCATTTTATAACAATCCTATATTCACCAAAATCAGGTGAAGAGATGAGAACTGTTCAACTAGATACAACCAGTTTATACTGAATGCTTATTATGTATCAACCTTTGTGCCAAACATTTTCAAACACATGATTTTATTTAACATGTGTAATATTCCCTGGGAATCTGTTAGATTTAAATCTTGTTTGTGTGTACACATTCCCCTAGACTAGAATAAAGTATAAGAGGCACTAATAGAAATAGGGCATTAGCTGCTATATCTGCCCACCCCAACCCCACCAAACCCTTCCTCAATTAGTTCTCATTCCCTTAGTGGGAAATCCCCAGGAGAAATGTTTTTAAAAGGAGAAAAATGTGAGCAAAAGAACTAAGTCAAAACCGATGAGGAAAAGAAACTCAAGAGACTGGTTCCTTTGCAATTAATGCAAAGTGCAGAGAAGAGAAGGAAACAAAGCCTTATCTAAGGATAACAAATATTTCTGGATTTCATTTGGTTTAAGCTTTTCCAGACACTTTAAGGATTATTGGAACCAGGAATTATAGACACTAGTGGCACAACTTTAAATATAAAAAGCAGGTTCACATCTCATTTTTAAATTCTTTCACATGACCTACCGTTATGTTTTCCAAGTCAGTAGATATCTGTATTTTACTGAATTCAATAATGGCAGTGAAATGAGAGAGGCTGGGGAAAATTGGAAGAGCTCTTCTAAAACAAAGCAGAAACTTCCAACTTGTAATCATGATATTCTCAAAGCCTCAGAGTAAAAATGTGCTCCAGGTCCTGAAGTAATACTGTTCTACTCTGCTATCTTGCCCAGATAGATTTGAAATGGTCCTACCTTTCTAAATAAATAGCGTTTAATTTGAAACTGAGCAGCCCTACCACGTCATGGAAAATCTTTACAGGTTGGAAAATATGTATAGTATGTCATATTTTAGGTATATAATCTAGCTATCTTCTGTAGTGTAGCTACACCATAGTCTATTTTTAACAACTTTGGGTTTTTAAGAAAATATATTACTAACATTCGAAATATTTGTTTCTTTTTATCATAGGAAATATTAGCCAAAAAGAATGCTCTGTATTCCAAGTAAAAATTTAGTGATGGGAAAATTTAGAAAATGTTAGCCAAAAACACTGGTGCTTTCCCTAGCAGGACTGCCATGCATGGCTCTGCTGACTGTGCACTGTACAGTTGCAGGGATATCTAAAACATAAACAAAAACTAACTGGTGCCCCCCCCAGCCAGACAATGCCTAGCAACCCTGATTTTAACATACTACAATGATTTTGAAAATGCTTATATTTTTCCTCTGACTTGGAGTAGAAGACCAGTTAGTTGTGAACTTCAGTACTGCTTTTATTATTTTTTCTGGGTTTTTTTGTGTGTGTTTATGCAAGAGTCTCATTCTTTTTCCTCTACATATTGGTTCCAAAAGACTTCTTTACTGACTGAGCTTCCACACACTGGCCTGGCATTCTCTCAGCTCTGTGTTTTCATGAGTCAGGGAAAATGTGTGCTCTATGACAAGCTCGTCAGACATGTTCAACCAGCCCCAGGCTCCTTCTGTGAGGTCCCTCCCTCCATTCTTAGTCTCTCTCTACATTCCTACAGCACACCGCCTGTGCCTGTACTTAGCTTACCTTGTCTTATCAGTGTTAGATGTCGATTAGCATTTGTGAGTCTTTAACTACCTTGAAACACTCTGCTGCCAATCCGGTGCCACTATGTGCGCAGCCCATCACCACAACACTTAGCAAGGAAGTTTGTTTTTTCTTTGTTTGTTTTGAGACAGGGTCTCACTATGTAGTTCAGGCTGGCTTAAACTTGCTATGTAGTTCAAGAAACTGACAGCAGTGGTCACCAAGAAGGAGTTGGGTGGCTCTGTGGTGCCAAGGAGAGTCTCACTACCTACTTTTATCTTACCGTTTGAATTGCACACTATATGATGTACATATTTTTGAAATACATAAATAAAAATGAAAACAGGCAATTAAATAACTAGAACTAAAGTGATGACATGGAAGATTCTGTTAAGTATAGAGAAGAATTCAAATAAAATTTTATTTATTAAAAAATAAAAGTAGATCAGAAAGAAAGGTCTGACTCCTTTCATTTTGTGCTAGCAGCCTTCAAAATCTATTGTTTCATTGTTTGCTGGAAAAAGTAACAAGAAAGTTAAATGTAGGTAACTGTCCCTCATAAAAATATTTACCCTCACTCTAAACACCCAACCACTCTGGAGCTTTTCTTTTTCTCCTCAAGTGAATTTAGGGCCAACTTAAAGTGAAAATCTGATATCCTACTGAGCATGCCACCTTGTATGGACATATTTTTCAAGAGATGTCTAACCTCCTAAGTGTCATTTACTTTGCTTTTCCTTCCTGTCAGCAAAAGTAGACAGTTATATGACCCAAGGTTTGGATATCATACCAACAGTGATCTTCTATCAATCATTTCTGTACTCACAGTTATATTCTGTTGCTTTCAACACCTACTACCGTACTTTGTAGATAGAAGCAAATGACCTACATAGCAAGTCTGTAAGAAGCAGCTTGTTGCATTTCCAACTCTGTATCTATTATCTGTTCATCTCTTTTTTGAAGAATCAGCAACTTACACCAAGTTTAGTACATCTAATAACAGTATCAT
Source organism: Dinomys branickii (assembly GCA_004027595.1). Taxonomy (NCBI): domain Eukaryota; kingdom Metazoa; phylum Chordata; class Mammalia; order Rodentia; family Dinomyidae; genus Dinomys; species Dinomys branickii. Next base: position 47,453 of record PVLD010010003.1, on the reverse strand, counting down.
GTCATTGCCTGTAGATTTCTTCATTCACGCCACAAACCAAGAAACAACGTTTTCATTTTTATGATTACTTAAGTACATACTGGAGTATGTTTATATGCTCTGTGCATCCATTATTTGCTACCACAAAATCTGAAATTAATTACTCAAGCACTTGGAAAGTAAGGAAATGATTGGCATTTTTTTATTGAAAAGCATCTAATAATATTTTATAATTTTAAGAGGTAGGCCAAGTAAACTTTAAGGTTTTCTAAACAGGAAAACAACGAGATAAAAAAAATGTTGATTACAAACCTATCAAGTAATAAAAGAACTTTAACAGAATTAATAAATTAATATGAAATATAATATTCATTGGGTTTTTTGGTATTAGGGATTGAACCGAAGTCTTCCTGCATGCTTAGTATACATTGCACCATTGATGACTATATCTCCAGCACCTGGAATGTCATATTTAAAATCTAACTTTAATAATACAAGTTACACATGAATATATTCTCACAGATACCTCAAAAACTACCAGTAAAGATATTCTATACCTTTCACTTTGCTTTCAAAACACGCAGATACACACACACAATGTGCTGTGTAGGATCACAACCACTAGCCACACGTGACTATTAAGCACTGAAATTATGGCTAGTTTGGATTGTGATGTGCTATGCATATAAAATATATACTGAATTGTGAAGATACATTACCAAAAAATATAAATATCTCAATAATTTGTACACTTTTCATATATTGGAATGACAGTTTTTGATATAGTGAATTAAATAAAAATATTATTGGACTAATGGGGGTAGCTCAGTGCTAAAGCATATGCTTAGCATATCCAAGACCCTGAAGTCTATCCCCAAAGTCAGTCAATCAATCTCTGTCTCCCTATATATCTACCTATTAAAACTCATCTGTTTCTTTTACTTTCTAAAATATAGCTGAAATGTAAAATTATGTTTGTGGCTTGTATACTTTTTCTATTGGAGAGCACTATATATCTGTATATACTCTATATACATATATTTGATTTGTAGACATCTTAAAAGTATAAATGGGATAATATTGTTTTCTTCTAAACTTTGCTTTTTTCCCTTAACATATGTCATGGAGATTTTTCCTTATCAGTATATTTAGATGAGCCTCATTCCTTTTATCTGTAGCAACCTATTCTTTAGTATTAAAGTGCCCTAGTTTATTTCAAATTTCTGCAATTGATGGAATATTTAAATAATTGTTTTGCTTTTCTTTAGGAACATTGCTTCTGGGAATGTTCTTTTTTTTTTTTTTTTTTTTGGTCTTTTTGAGACAGGATCTCGCTATGCAGTTCAGGCTGGCCTTGAGCTCACTTTGTAGCCCAGGCTGATCTCAAAATCACAGCAAACCTCATGCCTTAGCCTCTGGAGTGCTGGGATTACAGGCCTGCATCACCCCACCCGGCTATTGGGAATGATCTTGAACATGACTCCTTGTGCACATATGAGAGCATTTCCTAGGGAAGATCCCCAGCAATCAGGAGACACATGCATTTGAAATTTTTGTAGATTACCCAAATTGTCCTGTTCAAAGACTGCACTACTCTACAAGAAATACATTTTCCTTTATGGTCTCATCTTTTTGAAAAGTCATGTGCTGCTTTTATTTTATTTTATTTTTTTTTTTTTGCTTTTATTTTTTACTATTATAAAATATACATAATTTAGAATTTATCATTTTAACCTTCTTTTTGTAGTTTTTTGAGACAAGGTCTTGCCATGGAGTTCAGGCAGGCCTTGAACTCACTATGTAGCACAAAGGGGCCTAGAACTTGTGGCAATCCTGCTGCCTCAGCCTGGGATTACAGGTGTGTGCACCACACCTGGCCCATCCTAACCATTTTTGAATGTACAGTTCATTGGCAGTGAGTACATTTATATTGTTGTGCAGTCATCACTATCACCCATCTCCAGAACTTTCTTATCTTTCCCAAATTAAACACCATACCCGTTAAACAGTAACTCCCCTTCCCTCTCTCACCTTGGCGCCTGGCAGCCATCATTTTAGTTTCTGTCTATATGCATTTGACTGTTCTCCGTATCTCACACAAATGGAATCCAATCAATAATGTTTATCCACTGGTGGCAAGATTCTCGCTTAGCATAATGTTTTTAAAGTTCATCCATGTTGTGTATGTATTAGAATGTCCCTCCTTTTTAAGGTTGAGTAATATTACACTGTATGTACGTACCATATTTTGTCTGTCCACTCATCTATTGGTGGACATTTGAGTTGCTTTCACTTTTTGACTGTTGTGCATAATCCTGTGAACATTGGTGTGCAAATATCTCACAGATTACCATTTTTAATCCTTTTAAATACTGTATATACCCACAAGTGGAATTCCTGGAGCATATGGTAGTTCTCTTTTCAATATTTTGAGTCTGCTGTACTGTTTACCGTAGCTCCCACATTTTTTACCATTGCCACATCATCTCGTCATTGTTTTCTTTTTTTTTTGTACATTATGGGTGCAAATTGGTGTATCATTGTGGTTTGATTTGCATTTCCCTAATGATTAGTGGGGCTGAGGGCTGAGTATGTTTTCATGTGTTTATTGGCCATTTGTATATCTTCTTTGGAGAAATATCTCTTCATTTAAAATGTCTCTTTATTAAAATCAGGTTGTTTTATTGTTGAGCTATACGTGCTCTTTATATACGTCACACATTCATCCTTTATCAAATAGTTTGCAAATATTTTATCCTCTTTTTGTTTGGTTTTTATATTTTGTTTTTGAGACAGGGTCTTGCTATGTAATTCAGGCTAGCCTTGAACTCACTATGTAGCCCAGGCTGGCCTCAAACTCATGGCAATCTTCCTGCCTCAGCCTCCTGAGTGCTGGGGTTGTAGGCATGCACCACTACATGCTTTTTACCCTTCTACAGTTATATTTTTCCATGTCTTGAAAGTGTCCTTTGATGTACAAAATTTTAATTGTTGACAAGTCCAGTTTAGCTATGTTATCTTTTGCTACCTGTTGTGTGTTGTCATATCCAAGAAATCCTTGCCAAATTTAATGTTATAAAACTTTCCCCTGTGTTTTGCCCTAAGAATTTTATAGTTTTGACTCTAGAATTTTCTATTTTGAGTTTATTTTTTTGTATATGACCTAAGATAAAGGTTCAACTTCATACATTTGGATATGGATATCTGGTTTTCTCAACACCATTTGTTTAAAATCCATCCTTTCCCCTCTTGAATATTTTTAGCAACTTGTTGAAAGTCATTGGAACAAATAGATAAGGGTTTATTTCTAGGCTTTCTATTTTGTTGCGTTGATCTCTGTCTCTGTTGTGACGGCGCCACTTGTCTTGGTCACTGCAGCATTGTAGTAGACATTGAAATCAGAAAGTGCGAGACTTCTAACTTTGTTCTTCCTATTCAAGATTGTTTTGACTATTTAGAGTCCCACCATGTTCCATGTGAATTTTATTTTTTTTATTTTTTGTGGTGCTGGAGATCAACCCCGGGCCCCCCCCCCCACATACTAGGTGAGCACTCTACCCCGGAACTTCAGCCCCCCATATGAATCTTAGAAGTCTTTAAATTTTTCTGCAAAAACGTGTCACTGGAATTTTGACAGGGATTGCACTGAATCCATAGACAGCTTTGGGTGGTACTGACATCTTAACAGCAGTATGTCTTCTAGTCTATGAATGCAGGTGTCTCTCCATGGTTTCAGCACTTTATCTTGCTTTAGAAGTTCTTCCCAATGCAAAAGCTAGAAACAAATTTTTCTATATATACTTTTAATAACTTTGTAATTGAACCCGGGGCCTTCATGCTGAGCTACACCCCCAGGCCTTTTTCTTTACTTTTTACTTTGAGATATGATCTCGTTAAGTTGCCTGTGGTGAGTTTGAATTCACAATCCTCCTGTCTCAGCCTCCCAGGGCCTGGGACTGTGCTCGTGCTCTGCCGCCCTCCCTGCCTGGCTCTGTGCATTTGGCTCCTTAAGCTAACTGGGAATTTTTTCCCCTTAGTAACAATTTCTTTTCATTGAATTGGTGCCACCTCAACAGACCATCATTTTTCTCCTAATTGAAACGTCACCTTTATCATAAACCAAATGCCTATATACACCTAGGTTTGTTTTTACACTTGGTATTCTATGTCACTGAACTGAACTATTGTTACCATGTTTTAATTACTTGATAGTATATTTTGATTTTTGAAAGAGCAACTTCATTTCCCTCATTAGTTTTCTTTTTCAATTTTTAAAGTCTTTTCCGTACATTTTCTCTTCCACATAATTATTAGAATCAGCTTATTAAGTTCTAACAGACGTATTATTTGGAACTTTGGTTAGGATTGTATTAATCTGATAAATTACTCTTGGGAAAGTTGACACTTTTACAAGTCCTTTTTGTTCTGAGGAAACATTATCACTGATAGCTATACTTCTATTTATCACAATGGTCCTAGAAAATGGTCTTAAACCTAGGTTGGCCCAGATAGCAGCACTGTCCAAGGAACTTTCTATGGTAATGAAAATGTTCTGTGTCTGTGATGTCTGATAATGACTCATCGCTTGTGGCTACTCCACACCTGAAATGTGGATAATGCAAAAGAGAACTTCACCTGCTCCAGTTTTTAGTTAGCTGTTAACACCTGTTGACTTGTGGCCATGTCATTCCAGACTCTGCCTCTATGGTCATACTGTCTTCTCTTGTCTATGTTCAAATCTCTACCTGCCTTCTTATCAGGATTTGTACTATTATATTTAGGGCCCATCTGGATAATTAAGAATAATCTGTCTACCTCAAAATCCTAAATCATACCTGCAGAGACTCCTCCCCTTTCTTTTTCCTGTACAAGGTAGCATTCATCTCAGAAATGAGGAGATGGTATCTTTTGCGGCAGGTGGGGGGCTGCTGCAGTTCTCAGGGTACCGCAAGGATCCAGTTTGGCTCAATCAGGGATTCTTAGGGCAGTAGGAGCGATGACAACTGTCAGTCACTCAGTGCTCTGCGCATGTGAAACACTGAGCCAGGCACCCTATCTACGTTATTTCATTTACTCATTACAAGAACACTGTGTAGGCCACCTTCGCTGACTGGAAAATGATGACTGACAAAAATTGAAAAATCACAAGGAAAAACTTGTTTAGAAGGAAAAACAATGAATTTCACTTTGGCTGTTTAATTTGAGGTCTTAGTAGGCTACGTCCAAAAATGGATCAACCCCAGATAGAAGACGAAGGGCCCTGCAAGAGTTCGGATGACCTCTTCTACAATTTTCTATCCTTGTTTTCCTTTTTGGGTTGAAGAAGCAAATTGTAAGAATCATTAAATTTGAAATCAGGAGACCTGAGTTTAAGACTTCCACTTATTAAATGTATGAACTGGGCAAGTAATTTCATTCTCCAAAGTTCAATTTCCCCATCTGTGTGGAATTAAATAACATGACATTGTGATATTCTTTGTCTATGGGCTGTTGGAAACTTTCAAATGTTTCTAAAAAGAACAAAAATTTTAATTTCAACCTTAAGTATTTTAATTTCAAAATGACATTTAAAAACTAGATCCTGCTGGGCTGGTGGCACACGCCTGTAATCCCAGAACTCGGGAGGCTGAGGCAGGAGGATCATTGCGAGTTCAAGACCAGCCTGGGCTACAAAGTGAGCTCAAGGCCAGCCTGAACTGTAAAGCAAGACCCTGTCTCAAAAAGACGAAAATAAATAAATAAATAAAATAAAAAACAAAAACTAGATCCTAGGTAACATTAACATTAGTTTTGGATTTTTTGTTTTTGTTTGTCTTTTTGAGACAAGGTCTCACTATGCAATTCAGGCTGGCCTTGAACTCACTTTGTAGCCAAAGTTGATCTCAAACTCACAGTGATCCTACTGCCTCAGCTTCTCAAGTTCCGGGATTACAGGTGTGCACCACCACGCCCGGCTAACATTGTCTTTATGACTATTATCGGTCTCCTCGTGCATTTGTTCAGATAGCTACTCCACATTCTGTATTCACTACTTATGTGGCGTAAGTGCCACTCAAGACCAACTTCTTACTTTCTCAAGAGGATGATCCCTAAACTAAACTTCATAGGAGTAATTAAGGCTTTCATGCATGAACCAACTTCTTGCCCTCCTATTTACCTAGGGTTTACCTAGGTGGTCATTGACTTACGATGTTTCAAGGTAGAATTTTTACTTCTACAATGCTATATGTATCAACAGAAACTGTGTTTCAAATTTTGAATTTTTATTTTTTCCTAGGCTAGTGATATGCTGTAAGATACTCTCGCGATGCTGGGCAGGGGCAGTGAACAGCAGGTCTCAGTCAGTCATGTGATCCTGAGGCTAAGCAGAACCATGTTGCTAGGCTAGGATATTCAGCGTTAAACGTATTGCAACCTAGGGTATTTTCAACTTGCGATGGATTTGTCAAGATTTAACCCTATCATAAGTTGAGAAGCATCTATAAATCCACAGTGCCTCTTTCCTTCCAGAAATCAGTAGTTTTGGGTGTTTTGTTTCATTTTGTCATTGTTTGTTTGTCCAAAGTGAGTATTTCTGTATGTGCTCTTGAGGCAGTTTCCTCCACCCTCAGCTCCAGGTCATGTAGTCCGTATCCCGGTGGACATCTTTTATTAAATATCTCACCTCCAATTTTCTGGAAACAGTCAATTGCTTTTCCATTCATCCTCCCTACTGTGTTGTCACTCCACATGCCCTCAGCTTCCTCCGTGTCTTACCTCTATTACTAGCATTACTGGAAAGTTGGGTCATTTTGTCATTTTTTAAACTCTTTTTTTCTTTTTTTTCCCCTTTCTTATCCCTACACCCATTCCAACTGATGATCAAGTTACGACAGTACTCGGGTATTCATTCCCTCTTGCTGTGCCTCTCCATCCCTTTAGAGTTCTCCCTCTAACCTTACTGCTGCTTATTCTTGCTGAGATGATTTCTCTTCTGAAGTAGCCTCATTGCTTTTTATTTCAATCTTTCCAGTCACCTGTCGCACTGCAGTGACAGGGACCCTTTTAAAATAGGTCTTCTCTTAAAAGCCTTTAGTTACATTTTTGTACAGGACCAAGTCTAAATTTTAGAGAATGACATTCTCACTCCATCACCACACTCATTCTGTTAGTCCCACTGAGCTATCCCTCAGTTCCCTAGAGATATTCTGCTTCATATTCCTGTACCTGTGCGCCTTCTGTCTAGAACGTTTTCCCCAGTGCTGTTTGCCTGGTGAGTGTCTGCTTCTCTACTAGGCAATTTAAGCTTCACATTTCCTTGGAAACCTTGGCAGATCTCCCCAGAAAGAGTTGATGAGATCTTTTTTTTTTTGGAGGGGGGAACCAGGAATCAAACTCAGGACCTTGTACTTGCCAGGCAGGTGCTTGTGCCACTGAACTATATCCCTGGCCCACTGACAAGATCTTTTGAAACTTCTCCTACGCCCTATTTATAATTCTATCATTCCTTCTATTACTTACTTGTTTCATTCTACCAAGCCTTCTTTGAGGACACAGAATATGTTTTAATCATCCTGTATCTTTAATGTTTAACACAATGGAATGTAAAGTTGCTGAATAAATTAACTAATTGTAAAACTTAAAAAAGATTTTTTTTAAAGACAAGGTCTTGTTATGTAGCTCAAGCAGGCCTTGAATTCATGATGTAGCCCAGGCTGGCCTTGAATTCATGGGAATCCTCCTGCCTCAGCCTCCCAAGTGCTAGGATTACAGGCATGCACCACCACACCTGGAAACTAATTATAAAAACCTTTTAAGTCGTTCTATGCCTTAAAGACTATAGAGGACTGATTGTAATAACTTTTGGAAGTAAATAGAATCTGCCTGTGATTCTATGAAGAATACACATTTATCTCCTAAATATAGTCATAGTTCAGAATGCTGATCATAAACTATAGAAAATAAGGAAATTAAATTAATAGGCACCCTTTTCATAAGTCTCAGTAAAACAGTGGATCTTTCTCAAACATCAGACAACTGTGCAGCGCCACTAGAGTTGGAAATGATATTCTCTTAAAGTATTTGCATTCTTGATGCTTACTTACCCTGATGTTAACATGAATTACTCTTGTGTTAATATTGCTTAGTTTATAATTGCTGTTGATCTTCCATTGTCCCAGAAAGACAAATGGGAAAGGAATCAGAACATCACACAACACCTGCCTGGCAAGTGCAAGGTTGTGAGTTTGATTCCTGACACCAGAAGGAAAAAAAGAAAGAAAGCAAAACAAAAGCAACTAATATCAGTGCTGTAACTTCCTTATAAGACCTGGACCCTCTGAACCAAAGAATTCTTTGATCTGAGAAGTACCATAATTCAAAAATTTTAAACTAAAGTCTTGCTTATGGGTGGGGTTTAGCTCAATGGTAAATTGCTTGCCTAATATGCACAAGCCCTGAGCTCAATTCCCAATACCACAAAAAAAAGAAAAAAAATTAAAGTCTTGCTTATAAATCTATATGGGTGAGGATCGGCTTACTAAAGAGAAACATTTTTCCAGATCTGACCTGAAAAAGTAATTTTCAGGTAAACAAAATTCACTGCACTCTCATCCTAGGCGCATAAAGAAGTCATGATATTTCCTGGTTGTCTGGGGCTGCCCCTCACTTTATGCCCACATGAGTATATGCCCTGATGCAGAGCAAGTACTGCCCCCTCAACTGCTCTTTCTATATTAAATATATTCGTCTTGTTCCCTTGAGGCCTTCCCTTTGAGGGCCTGCTGCCAACAGTCTACCACTTGGAGATCATTTGATAAATTATTTATACTAACATCATACTGGGGAATAATTCTGGGAGAATTTATATTTTAACAGGAGCTTATTGGATACATAACACCTAACACTAAAAAGCATAAAGAGATTTTTTTTTACTGTCTCCCATATCATCTATGTCTTTTCATGACTCAGAGTCTTCAAACATGCTGAACCTTCTGGCTAGAATGACCTCCGCTGCCTCCACCACCACCTCCAGTCTGATGAACTGCTACTCACTCATCAAGACACAGTTCAATATACCCCTTTTAAGAAGCTGCCTTTGGCTGGGGATATAACTCAGTGGAATAAGCTCCTGCCTGGCAAGTGCAAGGTCTGGAGTTCGATCTCCAGTACTGAAAAAAACAAAAACAAAAACAGGAAGACTTCTTTAATCTCTGCAGGCTGAGTTCATTACTCCCTCTTGACTTTTATAAGCTTTATTGTCTCCCCAGGCATAGTGGCCTATACCTGTAATGCCAACATGCTGGGAGGCTGAGGCCAGAGGATTGTCTATACCCAGTTCTTTTGGTATTTAGTTTTGTTTCGTTTTTATGATACCGGAGATTGAACACACTACCTTCATACTGAACTACATCCTTAGCTCATTTTTAAATTTTGAGACAAAGTCTCAATAAGTCACTCTTAGTGACTTTGCTCCCTGCTGAGACACACTGCTTGACAGCTGAAACTTAAAGGAAGAGTTTATATTTTGACTCACATTTTTAGTCCATAGTTGGCAGACTCCAAGGCAGGAAGGTATGGCAGGAGGGCCTGGCAGAGGAAAGCTGCTCACAGAAGTGGTCAGGAAGCAGAGAGAGAAAAAGGAATGAGAGGGGAAGATATGTCCTTCCAGGTCGTGCCCCCGCTGACCTGCCTCCTCCAAGCAGATCGCTCTCATAACAAATGAGCGATATTGCCCCATCATTCAATCATCCTCTGAAAGCCCTGCCTATGAGTGCATGAGGCCTTTTGGGGAAGCTCTCAGTTAAGACCATCATAGTCACTAAATTGCCCAGACTGGGCTCAAAGTTGTAATTGTCCTACCTCAACCTCCCAGAGTGCTTGGGGTTGCAGGTTTGTGTGCTATGCCTGGCTCCTTTTAGGTTTTAATGGAGTCTTCATGGCATACCCAGTCCTAATAGACTGAGTGGGAAAATCCAGAAAGCCTGTCTAGATTCTTTTTTGATTCCTCTTTGCAATGTTCTTTCTTCCTGGGTATAGAATAAGGCCCTTTCTGAAATGGGGACCTTATCACCTACTATCAGACAAAGCAGGCCAAGAAATAGGCAGGGAAGATTAACACTTCTATAACACACCTTGGAAAGGTAATTAGGAACCAGGAACCATGGACAAAGCCAGATATAGATATAGCTATAGATATAGATCATGATATCACAGGGGTAAAGAAAATTTCTTTGATGAAATAATTTTTCCTCTGAGAGCTGAAGCATGACTAGGACTGGTGAAAAGAAAAGAATTTGAGGCAGAGAAAAACATGTGCAAGACTAGAATCAGGAAGAAACAAGAAAAAAAAAAGGAAGAAGCAAGGCACGAGGCTCTACCCAACCAGGCTCTGAGAGTCCCGGTTTGAAATAGGAGATACACAGGGGCTCTAGTGGCCCCTCCAATGGTCTGCCCAAGTGCACGGACGTATGAGCCCGGGTGTGAGTGTTTTCTGAGGAAAGAGTGCACAGATTTAACAGGGTCTTACATCTTATGACACTCTCCCATCCCCTGAAAATGTAAAAAAACAAGACCACTGTTGGGATGGCATTGGAAATTATTAATCCAAAAAACTGACAAGACCAGATTGTAAAGTTCACAGAACAAGGATTTTTATATCTGGTTTTTTCTGCTGATAAATTCCAAGTACTGAGCACTGCATCATGCATACAGCTGGCACTCAATCAGTAATTGCTGAAGGAATGAATGTCTATTTTGGTTTTATACTGTACTGTAATTATGTATGTGATTTCTCTTCTTCACATGCCTCAGTCCTGGAAAACTATGTGTATTCATCTTTATCTTACTAAAGATATGGTCTTAGTGCCCAGCATGCAGTACCTGGTAAAAATCAGCTTCAATTATGCATTCATTCATTCAACCAATAATTAAAGAGCTAGGAACTGAGACTACAAAATGATTAAGATATTTGACTAGTGGGTAGGGATGTAGCTCACCAGTGGAGCTCTCGCTTAGTATGTGTAAGACCTTAGGTCTGATTCCCAGCACTGCAAAGGGAAAAACTAATAAAATATTTTCACTAACTTCAAGGAATTTACTCTAATGATAAAAGACTGGTAAGTAGGCTTGATAACAGTGGTTAGTAGTGTTACCCAAAATGTAAAAACAGAACATAGTCTTACACATGCCAGAGAAAGTCGACAGGCAAAAGAAGCTATGGGAGTCCCTTGAGCCAGGTGAAGAGAAGAGAGCTAGGGAGAGAGAGTTACAGGCAATGTCCAAAGGGGAGAGAATAGGGCCCTTTGGAAATCTCCTAGTAGTTGAGTAATGTGGGGATAACATGAAGCTGAAGAGATGGGCCAGGGCCATAAAACATCTGAACTTTATCCTGAAGACAATGGGGAGTCATTAATGGGTGAATGATGAGGCAGAAGAATAATGTGGTCCAGTATGCATATAAGACTACTTGTGCTCTAGACAGGAGAATTACTTGGAAAAACAATAATAGTAATTGCAAAAGATGATGTTGGCCTGCACTAAAGCACAGGTAGTGGGAAAAGAGAATAACGGACAGACTGGAGAGACACTAGGGAAGTTGGATCAATAGGATTTAGCACCTAATTGGATGTTGGGATGAGAACGATGGAGTGACCATAGACAATTCTCTATGGCAAGCGCAATATTTTTAACTTGGACACACTGGATGAGTGGGAACAATGATTAGGAGTAGACTTAGAGAGGAGATAATGAATTTCAATTAAGACCTATTGGAGTTCTTTAGAACTTCCATACGGAGACTTTTCATAGGCTGGCGGGTACACACATGGATATGGAATTCAGATACAGATTGAATATATAAATATGAGAGTCTTTGCTGATGAATGGTAATTGATTCCTAGGGATGGAGGAGATCACTCAGAAAGAGTGGAGAAAAAGGGTGAAAAGACAGCCAGAAAGAGAACTCCAGGAGAGTATGCGAGCAAAGGCATTTTAGGGGAACGAATAAAGGACAAATAGTCACGTGTGGACAGGACACTTTCTGGTGCTGTCTAAATGTTGCTGTCTACTGAATCAGCCAACTGTCCTGTCTGCACTTAAGGAAAATTCCATTCCTGGGCTTCTCAAAGGAGAATATGTTATCAACCAGAAATGAAAAATAGAGAAAGGTTGCACAGTGCAGAGCATCTCTGCGGGACTTTTTCAGACAGATCGGTGAATACTCTACTCCAAAGGCTCTGTTGGTATTTGAATCAGAGTATCCTCTTACTAGTCTGCATGCAAGGAACTCTTTGAAAGCCATGTTTGAAATATAATATGAAATGCACCGGGAATCGTTTGATGCTCATCTAATGTTGTTCATGTCACCCAGAGAATCTTTCTAGTCTACCTGATTGCTATCTTTTTGCTTGGTCAGTTGTCTCTGGAATTAAATATTAACTGAAAAATGTATCTTGAATATTCCTTTGCTGGATAAATGTGTTGTTTTTTTATACTTCATACAGATTATTTACCTATGTTGGGAAGTGGCTCCAATAACATACTTGCTTTTGAACCCCTAATTTGCTGTAAACCATTGAGAATTCCTACACCTTACTGGTTGTCTTGGGATTGTATACATTATTGATGTTTTTACTAACTCACTGCAGTAAAGTTGTATTTCTGCAACTTGTAATAAAACCCTAGTTTATTTGAATAATAGAAGAAAAACAGAACAAAATTATGAAACCATCAAGCCAACTTGTCATTTGAGAATTTGCACCCCATCTTCTCTTATTTCATGTTTCCAGGCTTTATAGAGGGAGAATAGTTTGATTTCAATAGAAAGAAAGCCCAAGCAACATTTCTAGATTTTCTAGACAAGTTGAATTTTCTAAGTATTTTTTCTTATAACTTAACCATAATGAAGTCATCTCCTAGGTAAAGAAGTTGTTTATGTGTTTTGCATTTGTATGATGCTATTGGGCCACTTCAAACTTTTGCATATATAAACAAACCAGGTATTTGATAAGCAGCTCTATTTATTTTCTCAGAGTTTCACTATTTTATATAGTCAGTGTCTTAGTTTAAGCTAGAGGGCATTTGTGGTCTCTGTGACCAGGAATTCAACTGCTTTTTAAAACTGGGGCAAGCCAGGCATGGTGGTGCACGCTGGTAATCCCACCTGTAATCCTAGCACTCAGGAGGCAGAGGCAGGAGAATTGCTGCAAGTTCGAGGCCAGCCTGAGCTAGCTAGAGAACTCAAGGTCAGCCTGAACTACACAGTGAGACCTTGCCTCAAAAAAGCAAAAAAAAAACTAGGGAAATCCATTCAAGACCCTTCTTGTCAGGAGTTACTCCTATTCCCCATTCCTTTCCTCCAATAAATCTTCCTACTCTTAAAAAAATAAAACTAGAGTGGCCCTGAATCAAGGCCAGCAGTTTTCTGTAGCTGTTGGTTTCAAGCTACAGAAGTTGGTTTCTATGGTCTGTTGGCCATTTCAGAACTTTAGAAATGTAATGGTCAATTCATTAGAAAGTAACAAAGAACTAAATAAGTTTTATGAGAGGACTTCAAGATGGCGACCAGGTAGGCAGTGGAGAGAGAACCATCCAGAGGAATGCCACTCAGACAAAGGAATATAGGAATATAGCAACATGTGAAGGACAGAAGGGAAAGAGGTGGGTATCCTGAACTCAGGAAGGATCTGAAATAGGAATTGAAGACCCGAGAAAGACTAAGCAAAACCTCTGCTGGAGGAAAGGATCGGAGATCTGCCATGGTGCAGTCAGAGGGAGAGGAGAAGGAGGAAGTCACGGCTCCAAGCACACCCATGGCCTGCACCCTCGTTCAGGCATTCGCAGCTTCAGCTTCGGAGGCCCACGCTCATGGAAGCCTCCCAACTCTGCCAGGGGAGAGCGGAGTTCCGAGAGCTGGTCCAGGGCTGTAGAGGGGAGGGCGCAGCCAGGAAAAGAGGCAATGGCAGTCGGGGGCAGTTGTCGAACCCAGTGTGAGAATGAGAGGTTGCGATAGCCACTGGGGCAGAGACCCCACCCTGCGGCAACCTTCCTAATCAGCGCCTGGAGAGAATCAATGCAACTAGTACACAGCCCACCATGCCCGGCTCTGCGCCTGCCTTGAGGCGGTGGCCCCCTGCCTCTCTGCTGGGTGAGCAGCTACCGGTGGAGAGCGGCGGGGAACCTCGGCGGTGAGCCATGGCAGCTCCCAGGGATCTGGCCGAGGAGCAGATGGGGGCTCCAGCACCACAACGGGAGGGAGATGCAGATGGAGGTGGATCGAGTGGCTCCACCCCCTTCTCACTCCAACATCAGGCAGGAAGCACAAGCTGGGTTGCCAGAACTCAGCTCCCACCCTGAACTCTCTCTGGGAGCACCTTGAGTCTCAGCAGCTTGAGCAAGTACCGCCTGTTCCTGGCAACAATGGGACGAATCCACGGTCTTCAGGACTCACCCCAAACTATTAATGTGATCACCAAGAGGGTCTCCTTACAGCTTTCACATATGAACCTTGCAGGAACCCATAGCAACAAATTAGATGAAAAGCAGCAGACTGGGAATCTGTATACTCTATACAACAGACCCGAGAAAATCCTCCAACTCTGTTCTAGAACTAATCTTTAAACTCAGTTCATACCCTGAACTAACACAGTGAGAATGGGCCGGGGAGATTTCAAGCCCTTATACCAAGCATCGTAAGTTCGTCCAATGCCCAGCTGCAAGGGGTGGGGAACAGTAATACTGGAGATCAGGAGGAGGGAGGAGAAGAAAGGGCCTCTGGCATCGAGGCAATGGGATGGAGCCAAACGGGTCACCGAGGGCACCCTGACGGGGGCGCATACCCCACGGCTGCTCCACTGCGGGCCCCGCAGCTGCTCCACTGTGGGCCCCACGGCTGTTCTGCTGTGGGCCCCACTGAGTGTGCCCCTAGACTGGACCCACCACCACCCATAGCACAGTGACGGGGCAGAGCTGGGTGGTCCGCTGTGAGCATAGGTGCTTTTCCACCTCCGACCATGGCAGTTTATATACACCCATGTATGCCATAGTATAGTCTGAGGGAGCTATATCCCTCCCCAAGGCAAGAGTCCAGGGGTATAGATAAACCCAGGAATACAGTTATTATCACAGGGAAGATGACTGATTGATTGGTAGGGCAACGGAGATGAGGGAGGAGAAAACTGCATGCTCAAATGGGCCATCTGTGTAACTGAGTAACATGTGAAGGTAACATTATGTAGGACAGCATCCAGAGCTAATTCCCTTCTATGTTCTCTATAATTGGTATTTTCTCAATCATTTTTGCATTAACAGAAGTGAAGATAACTTTATATTATGGAGCATCCAGTGCTGATTCCCTACTATCTTCTCTATAATTTGGTATTTCCTTTAATATTTTTGTGTTAACTAATGTGAAGACAACATTATGTAATACAGCATCAAGTGCTAATTCCCTACTATGTTCTGTATAATTTTGTATTTTCTGTATTGTTTATGGCTTATTATGGTTCATATGTCTCCATTCTTTTGTCTTTAAAATAAAAAATAAAAATAAAACTAGAGCATATAATAGTGTTTATAACACCCATTTTCAGACCAAATCATGTTACACAGTACTTGAATGTTTTACCGACATTCTTACTATTTTGTAGTAATACTACATCAATAATTAACATGAATGTACTATAAAAGAAATAAGGAACAGTATTGGAGCCTCTGCTGAACATTCTGACAAGTCTTGCCTTAAAAGATACTGTATTCCATTTTCCTTCCAAGGAAAGAACAGAAGACATGAAAAAACCTTTCCTCCCATCTAGTGGCTGGAAAAATACAAATGTCCTCTATGTGTTTCTTGGGCTTCTGGGCACCTAGTGTGTGCCTGGCTCATTATAATGTATCTAGATGTTACTTAGTTAACCAAAACTAAGTCCTGAGGTCTTTACCGAAGCTGAGCCCATGGAGATGATTATGTTTAGGGATAGCTCACTAACCTCTGCACTTTAATCAGTAATGTACTGCTCTTCAGTAGAAGGACCATGGATCTTCTTAACTCACTAATCTGAACATACAGGAAAGACAAGGCTGTATGTCTCTGCTAACTAAAACTGGGACCTCGGTTATGTTTGCCTTTAAAGCCGTCAGGGATCTAGATCTCTTCTGATGCTTAGTTGCTCCTTGTTGGCCCCACACCTCGACAACACTTCCCTTAAGAGTTGAATGAGCTGAATTCACTAGTGAGAGCCAAGAGAGTGTCCCAAAACAGGCTGCCTTTGGGGGACCTCAGCTCCTGAAATTTGGAATACCAGAATCTGATACTGGCAGCAGGGCCTTGGTACAGGGCCAAACCAACCCACAGAAAAGCAGGTTTGGATCCGTTATGAGCTTGAGGGATTAATGCTTGGTCTACCTGTCTTATATATGTCTTGTACAGATGTCAAAGTCTCTGCTAAGTTATGCCTTTCTCTGGTAATTCTCACAGATGCAAAGAATGAATTTTGTGTGCCGTCAGCAAAGTTCTGAGAGTTCCAGGAAGAAGAGGAAGGTCAGCAAACCAGTGAAGAACTTCATCCCCAACAGAAAATGAAAGCTAGGTGCTTTGGTTATTTTAAAATAATTATATTTTGCAAAAACATGTATGAAGTATCTAAGCAGAAAAGTAAATTATGTTTCTAAGTTTTTTTTAGTCCATCTACTGAGTGTTAAATGCCTGAGCAGGCCTTAGGTTCACTTTGCCACAAGGAATAAAGGTCGCCAGGGCTGCTTTGGGATAGCATTACTTCAAGTCTGAGTTAGAGATGAGACACACTTTATGTTTATAAAAGAACTATAGCACCTATAATCTGTTGCTCTCATAATGAAAGTCTCAAAGCATTTAGACTACTATAAAATATTTTAACTTGTTGTAACATGTGTCCTGGAATCTCTCTATAGCTTTATTGAAATTCCCACAGAGCTGTACAGGGTATGTGCAGAGGTACTTAGCTGGGTATGATTTATGTATCAGCCTTAGTCACGAGGTAGGTCAGCTAAGTGTGCGGCCAGCACACCCTCTCCTTATGGCGCTCCTCAGCTTGAGCCCCAGGCATGTCCTGTTGGGCATCCCTAAAGGGACATGCTTAATTCAGGAATCTTGTTCCCTTTTAAGTCCTGTGTTGAATATTTCCCAATAAATACTTCAGTATATTAGTTTATAACCTGTAGATGGTGTTATTCATCCTGGAATATTTTTATAGACTTAATGATTGGTATGAGTGAATAATGACTTAAGTATTTTTATTTCTATGACATGAAATTAAAAACTTTGAATAGAATCAATAAGTTAAATGTAAGTGTATGTGCTTTATGGTAAATAAAACAAAAACATGAAATGGCTTTCTTTTCCTCTCTTTTTTTTATACTGGGTAATTTCTTCTTCACTTAAACCAGTGTTTCTTCAAATGCAAAATATAGTGAGGCCTTCAGCACTTGGAATGCTGTTAAGATGCGAATGACTGGGCTTGCCTCATTTCTACCAAATCAAACTCTCAGAGGTAGCTCTGTGGAAAATTCAGGGTTTTAATGCACACAATAAATTGAGAACTTGTGACCTCTGGCCCAGACTATGGAGAATCTCTAGGCCAGATATGCACGTTAGCCAGCAGAAGGCTATGTTACAGTATCAGAGAGGAGAATCCAAGGGGGCCCATCTGTCTAGCATCATCCCTTGCTGGACGCATCCACTTTTGACTGTACCGGGCAACCTACCAGCTGGCGCCTTGAACTGGGTTGAAGCATCACCTCCTGCCAGGGTGAGCATTTTCCCTGCCCAGCATATTAAGTGGATTCATGTAAGCCTGCTCTGCCACTAAAAGGAAAAGGAGTGGAAAGGTATTGAGTTTATTATATCCTTGATAGAATTGTAGCCTGAGTCACCATAATTTCTTTTACAAGAATCACATAAAGAGATTAGCTGTCTAGTAAAGGGATTAGATTTATTTTGTGTCTCTCCAGAGGGCAGATCTAAGACCAAGTTGGTGAAAGCTACAGGAGGTCAATTTGGCTCAGTGTAAGGAGATATTTAACTCCACAGGTTGTGAGAACTTTGAAATAGGCTACCTTGTGGGGTAGTGAGCTTGCCTGCACTATGAATATTTGAACACAAAGGTACTTTACAAACACTCTAGGAGTTTTTGACTCACAAAACAAATTAGTTTATGGAATAATTAGTCAATCTGGATTGCAGAGGGGGCCATTTTGGATTCTTTTGTTGTTGGTTTTTGGTTTTTCTGAGACAAGATCTTATTGTGTAGCTCAGGCTGATCTTGACCGCGATCCTCCTGCCTCAGCCCCTGAAAGCTGGAACTACAGGCATGTGCCACCAGACTTGGCCCATTTTGTTAGTAGATGGTAAATTTAGCTCTCAATGTATACTTATAGTTGTCATAATTTAGCTAAAATTGACAGATCCTTAAAGTTTAGAATCAAAATCTGTCTAGAAAATTTCTGCAGTGGTTCTATTATCTTTTTAACACCCCTTCCCCCAGTGAAACAAGTTTATCACTGCCAGAGGGCGGAATGTGTGTTTCTGATGCAGATGTTTGCAAGGCTGCAGAGAGTTGTTGGGCCTATGCCCTTGGCCAGGTACGCAGAGAAGGACAGCTTTATCAGGAAGATCTAAGGAACATGAAAACTCCAGATTTTACACAGCATAGCTCATATATGTAACCAGCTATCAAGATCGGAGAGTATTCAGTTCCAATTACTAAATGGTTTATTAGAAGGAAAGAAATCTTTCGTCTATTCATTTCCATCTCTACTTGTAATGGAATGAATAAACACAACTGCATCAGGGAGCTGGAACTTCAGAGCAAAGGAAGAAAACCAAGCCCCTGAGCTGGGAAGCCCGAGTTACAGGAGTCCCTGGGCTGGGAAGCCCAGGTTACATGAGACCAGCCCTTTCCTCACCCTGACTGTGCTTGCTTCAGCGTAATTACAAAGATCAGATGATGATAACTTGGAAACCGGGACATTGTTAAATTAAAAAATTATGCGGGGGAAGTTTGAATTTGGCTGTTTGCGGTTTTTCTGTCTTTACAGAAAGTTAGTCTAGCTGGAAAGAAATGGGTTAGGCTCGTGATTGCCGCCAGCCTTTGAAGCCAGGCACCGAAACCGCACCTTCATTTCCCTTCTTGCAGGTCCCTCTGGTGTCTGGGTTCTTTGAATCTCCATCTCACTTCTGCCAGAAAGAGACTGGAAATACTGATCAGTGTCAAAACTGCATTCACATAAGTTCAGAGTTGTGTATGTGTTGTTAAAATTCCACTCACCACGGGAGCCAATTTTCAAAGTAACTTTAAATTATCCATGTATGGGTCTCAGACCCAACAGTATTGGATTTGTAGGGACTTACAAAGATCCTTACTATAAGAGTATTCCTTGGTTGTAATCAACATCCTTTAGAAGGAGATCCCAAATAATAAATGAGACTTAACAATC
Organism: Dinomys branickii; assembly: GCA_004027595.1. NCBI lineage: Eukaryota > Metazoa > Chordata > Mammalia > Rodentia > Dinomyidae > Dinomys > Dinomys branickii. The sequence goes on along the minus strand of PVLD010010003.1, from coordinate 28,025 downwards.
TGCTTGTAAGAGTTAAGGCTAGGTCTTCCACAGCGGGTGAAGATTCTACCTGAGCAAGAAAATGTCTAAAGGCATCCTCTTTACAAACTATCAGTTTTTTTAAGATAATATTTTAAGTTGATTCATGTACTGAGGTACCGGCTGAGAGCTGATATATAATTTTTCAGTTTCTATATAGAATAAAGTTATCATTGAGTGCACTATTATTTTGGTTAAAAGTAAAAGCAAATTTTTATTAATGGGCTTTTGATTACACAATGGTAAAGTCAAGTTCCTGTTCAGAAATGGCCAGATTTGAGGATCTAAAGAGCTACTCTGCTGCTATAATGTCCGCTTGGGTGCACTGCATCTCTGCAAATAGGACTTCACATTCTGCAAGGGTCAAGTTGCTGTGACATACTCTTTAGAAGGAAGTGGTAGCTCACAGGTACCCTTGGCTGACTTCGTGTAAGGTGGGAATAAACTGGTCCCTACCCCCCCCCCCCCGCTGAAGTCGCACCTAAGATTTGCTCAGTAGAATAAAGCTTGGCCAGTAATTCTGAGAATAGGCTGATTTATTCAGGGTCAGGGTTTTTCTGCATTATAATTCCATTATGTTATCTCTGAGCCTGCAGTAAAGTTTCACTAAACATTTTAGTTTGGTCTTGAGCTGAATATGGTAGCTAAACCTGTAATCCAGCACCCAGGAGGCTGAGGCAGGAAGATTGCTGTAAGCTTGAGGCCAGCCTGAGCTACCTAGTAAATTTAAGCCCACCTTGAATGACATAGTGAGACTTTGTCTCAAAACCAACCGAACAAACAAACATAAAATCATTTTAGTCTGGTTTTACGTGTTCTGTGCGGTTCTGCAGTACAAGAGTGGTGAGGCCAGCTGGATGAGACAGTCAGAAACATCTGGGAGGCATTTATGGAGCATAGAAGCATTCCTCGGGATCTCAAATATTTAGGGACAAAAACATACTAGGAGAGTGGCTGTAGGGAGTAGTTGTTTGGCTGTTTCAGTACTCCTGAAGATTAGAGAAGTCTGGGGCATCCAAGTTTGATTAGAATAATTACTAATTGGCTCTAGGATAAAAGCAAGTTTAGTTTCCCATCTTCCTTGTAGCAAAATGGTTAGGAAAAGCCTGGGCTGCTGGGTTCCAAAACTCACTGCCATTTCCAGACATGTTATTTCACCTCTCTGGCCCTCAGTTTACTCAATCTGTAAGATGTGGCTAATAGTGGTACATGCCTTATAACTCTGGGAAGCATTAAGCAATGTGACTCAAACAAACTGCCCAGCTTGTGTATAGTCAGTGCTCCACAGATGTTCATCATTACTGCTATTTTTAAACTCTTAGCATGTCCTCTTCCGTAGTCTCCAGGAGCTTAGGATCCCTGTGCTGCTTTTTGTCTACCCAGAACTCCTACATCAACATCCTCTCAAAGCCTGGGGTTGGCACTTAACCATGTTCCCAGTTGTCTTTGTTCTCAGCACCTCCCCACACCCTTCCCCAAGTTGAAACTCCCTTTCCCTCAGGACAGATCATGGAAGGGGAAACATCAAATTATGCTTAACAAGCTGCCCTCCCACATTTTAGAACAGAAGCTTGTTAATAAGAAAAATGAATCTTACCTCAAGACTACAACATGACAAGAGAATAAATAGGGAAGAAGAAAATTTCAAGAGAATTTATAGCTGTCTTCAAACATATGACGAGCTAACACGAGTTACAAGAAACCATAGACACATTCTGTGTTGTTCAAAACAGAACACAGAGCCCACAGAGGAAGTCAAGGAGAGGCAGACTTGACCTCAACATATTAAAGAATTTCTCCTACATCCTCTAGTAAAGTGCCTGGCACACAGAAGGCAACCAACATATTCCTGTTTTTATTAGCAATTAGAACTGCCAGCTGGTTGCTGCTTCTGGCTGCAATGACTTCCTTGTCACTGGAAGTGTTCAAGCCTAGTGTATGGGACATTGCCCTTTAGAATTGAACCAACTGAGTATTGCAGACTCTTCCAGCTATAAAGTTAAGATATTTTTTATTAATGAGAATTTCAACAGAGAGATTTTGAAGCAAAGGAATATTTCAGAGTCTTTTTTCCAAAAGTAAAGCGGTTAAAACTAAGGTTCTAGAGTTCAGACCCTGGTCATCCTACTATTTACTAGCAGTGTGACTCTGGCCAAGTCATCTGCTTTCTCTCTGTCCTTAATTTTCTCATCTGTAAAGTGAGGGCAACAGCAGCATCTTTCTGGCAGAATTATTGTGGGAGCTAAATGAGTTACTGTAGTATAGGCAAAGTGCTTAGAAGAAGGTCTGGCACATAGAAAGTTAATGCTTAGTAAACATTAGTTATGAGGTGTTATCTGATACCCTCATCTTTTCTAAAGTTTTTAATGTCTTTTCAGCATGTACAGTGACATCCTCTGTAGCATAATTGACCCTGACCTAGATTTTTCCTAAATCAGATGCCAGCCTTGGCCACTGTGATTCCCGAGTACATTTTACTGTCCTGTAAGCAAGCTTTAAAGCTAAACAAGCAAGCAGGACCTGTGATATGTAGTTCGTGGAGGATCCCGCTGATGAAGCACAATCCCAGCTGTGGACACCCTCACCCTTCTATGTGCCTGGCATGTAGTAGATCCCCAGTAAATATTTGCTGAATGATAGATGAACTTGGCAGGGTTCTTATTATTTCCTACACTTTATTTATTTATTTTTGATTAGGTAATACATTCACATGATTTAAAATTCAAAAGGAGCAAAAGAATAATATATAGAGAAAACCATTCCTCCTCCTACGCCCCAGCCCTCTAGTTCCCTTGCCCATAGGTAACTAACATAACCACTTTCTCATATGTCTTTCCAGAGCTATTTTAGGCATAAATAAGCAAACATGCTTGCTTACGCACATTGATTTCTTTCTGTCCTTTTAAACAAATAGTACTGTACATCACTCTAGACACGGTTATTATTAAAGCAACCCCAAATGTGGGGGAGAGTGTGATCATGCAAATGAGGAATTACAGAAGAAAGAGCTCAGAGGCAGAAAAATCATCCAGGAACTATCGTTATCTCCATCTCAGATGAGATAGCTAAGAGAGAGAGGGAAGTTAGATCACTTGCCCAAGGCCACGCAGCTGGTAAATAGCAGACTTCAAATTTTGAAGCCAAAACAGTCTCTTCCACAGACCATATATGAAAAAGGGAAAGCAGGTACTTGGGATCCTACAGAAAGACCTCATCACTATTCAGCAAGATCCGCAAGGGAAAACCTGTAATAGGTTAATATAGAAAGAAATTTTCCCAGGCTTCAAGTGCACCTAAACGAGCCAGCAACCATTCTTTCTCAGTGTTCTTAGGCAGGCTTGGCTTCATTCCCTCGCCTTTACTGTGCACACCCACCACAGTTTTCTTCTAAGAAATTGTAACATTTGGAACTATTTCTTATGTTAAAGAACTGGTGTGGTCAGGGCATTACCGAGAATGACAACTATCTCTGCCTATCTATGGGACCCAGAATATGCATGTCATTCTGAAACCACAAGGAATGTGGTTAAGTCCCCTAGTCACATCTCTCAACAAAGATTTATCTGTTTCACTGTTCCCTCTGAAGAGCTTTCTCTTGGACTAAGATGTTAATTCAGGGTGATGTCTACTAATGGGCCTTCCCTAAAAATAGCCTATTAAAGGCATTAATTACACTGAATGTTGAGAAATTTCCAAGCATAATGAAATGGTTCCCTAGCTATAACTGTATGAGATGGAAGCCATTGAACTAAATCATCGTGCTGACAAGAATCTATTAAGTGAAGTGAAAGTTTGCTAAGGTAACTACAGACTACCAGAAAGAGAAGAGTGACACTGTCATTAATGGAACCAATTTTCACTCACTGATGAGCTTTTATTAAATAGAGATCACATTTTCCTGAACATTTGAGGTTCTTTATTATCACCTTTCATTTGAGGTCTAAATTTCCCAATTATTAATAGTGCCAATTAACCTTGAGATACAGTGTTAAGGTTTTGTTTCAGTTTTTAAATAAGTAAATAGTTCTTTCTAGTAAACAGAGAATAAATGCAATGGACTAGGATACACTGAGTTGCATTCAAATTCTAGAAGATGATGGAAGTATCTTCTCTAGAAACTTAGATTGTTTTCAGCACAGTGCTGCCTAATTCCTGGAAATAGATGGGAGGGCTTTTTACTCGCTTATGCCTCAGCATGGTCCACCTTTTTCATACTGTGAAAATATCCAGAAATATTAACAACAGAAGAAAAGGGTATTGGCAGGGTAAGCGTAGTGCTAGGGATTGTGCCGATTACTGGAAAATCACCAGTGCATGCATTTCTTGGTAGATAGGGAGATGCTGCAGTGCAGTGTAACATGGAAAATTTACTAGAGCTTTGTGAAAGTGTAGATTTTAGTCTTAATCTTGGTTTTCCTTTTATTTATTTAATGATCTGTTCCTCTGTCTCTTTAGCTGCAAAATGTAGGTGGTGAATCTCTCTCCCATCCAGAGGTTTTTACCAGCCAGGTAGGGGAAGTAGTACATTATGATGGTCCACTTGACATCTGGTGCTGTGCCTGTAGTCCCTGCGCTTGGGCTCCAGGATCTTTGCAGTGATGGTGAACCTTTTAGAGCTGTCAGTGCTAACAAACAGCATGCTGCAGCACACATGCCACTGGCTTAGAGGAAGGATGGGAGATTCCAAAGGTGGGGGACATAGCCCACAGTGCATCATTGATTCTAGAAAAGGCTGATCCCCAGGAACCAGGGGAAAACAGACCCTTTGTCCCCTCTCCAAGCACTGGATTACTACTGAGCTAAAGAGAGATTCATGGGAACCTAGTCTATGATTAACTGAAACATGGGCTCCAGTCAGACTCAACTCTGCCTTCAAGATGAGGCTCAAGGGGAAGTTGGTTTTATTAATGAAATTCACTTATAATTATAATAGGAAACACTTATTAATGTGCTATATATTCTTTAAGAGATTATGGTGATGACACACTGTGTAAACTGATTTAGAAAAGTTGCAGAGCTTGCAAGATGATGAAACACCTTTCAGCATCTCACGATTGCTTAAATTGTAAGTGCTTCTTAGAATGGAGAGGCTAAATGAAATCTAACACAGGTCTAGCTAAAAGTCATTAGCCCAACGGTTCTGATGGAAACTGTTCAACCAATTCTGCAACCAAAAAGACAAACAGCTTAAACCTGCCAAGTATCAGTATTATTATAATAGTCCCTTTATCAAAAACCTATAACTGAAATTTATAGGTAAAAATTTACAGTAAGCACCAAGTACTTGGAAACTTGTCAGTTAAGGTTTCCCATTATAGAAGAAGTTGTGCTGTAAGCTTTTTAACCCTCCAAAGCCAGAGAATTAAAAAAAAAAAACTTTCAAAATTAGTTTCTAAGGAAATTATATAAAGGTCATGGTACTAAGAGAAACTTTTAATTGTTGTTTCCAATAGGACATGATAATAATGCTCCTAAGGAAAATACTAATTTCTTTCTTTTCGGGGAAGGTTGTACAAAATAACAATCCAGGTCTATGTTTTCAATTTCTTTCTAAAGGCAAGAGTTAACTAAATCACTTTAAAGTGACTTCATTTCCTGCTGCTCCCCTAACCTCTTCAAAATTGAGACTACAACAAATATTTGCATAGGTTTATTATTCACATTTAATCATGAATAATTCACTTTGTACAGACAGCTGGGTAAACAAGCTGTTTGGAGTTTCTTTTTTTCTAGATTTTTTCATTGGCTGAAAGGAAATGGCACTGGTAGTGATTTTACATGATTTTCAGTGCCATCGTGGACTCTTTCTCCAGGGCAGGATTTCCCCACCCTTGTGATTTTTTTTTCTTCAATTTACTTCTTTCTGTCAGTTCTTAGGCTGCAATTTACCAGCATAACATTTTGTATCACAGAAGGGAAAATTATCTCAGTTATTTAGTTCTGTACTCTGCAAAACAACATAAACTACACATTTCTCATTTTTCACACACTAGAATTTTTTAAAGCTGTGGGCTTGCTTTCATATGGAAACTCTTGATGCTGGGAAAAGGTCTTTCCAAGTTGATTCTGCCTTGTCATTATATCCTTTATCTTTTGCTGTCACTCATTAACAATTTCATAATTATTTGAATATTGGCCACAAAGTCGGTTTTCATTTCCCTCTGCTCCTTCCAGGCCTACGTGAGGGAGTGAAGCACGTATTACCTAGCCCAGGTTTACCCAAGGCATTCAACTTCTGGGTGAGGGGGCAGAATTTACCAAAGGTCAAGGATCCTTCCAGGTCTTTGAACGTCATTAACCAAATTGTGATAGTATATCAAGTGGTTTAGGAGAGAATTAGTCTTTCCGTAACTCATCTATGCCCAAATGAGGAGGGGTTATAGTATATCCTTGGGAAATCTCTGTTCTTTGTCACGGCCTGGCAAATATATAAGCATCGTAGCCACCCGCCAAAGGTCATGCAACCACCCTGTTAGTTGAAGACAAACATAGACACAGGGATATATATACATATATCCATTCAGCAACACATAGCACCAAAATATGAATGTCATAGAAAATATGGCAAGTAGCATGACAGAGAAAATTAACCATGATTTGACTAAGCTAAAAAATTAACATTTTCTTTATTTAATAAGCATTTAATGCTTACTATGTGCTGGATGTGTTCTAAGCACTATATATATTAACTCTTTAATTCTCTTAATAACCCTTTGAGATAGGTACAGTTAAAGGGTTTATTCTCACTTTACGGATGAAACCGAGGCACAGAAAAATTGAATAATTTGCTTAATGTCATCATAAGAAGCGGAAAAGCCAGGATGTGAACCAGGTAGTCTGGCTTCAAAGTCTGTGCTTTTAACCATATAGAAAGTTTAGAAAAATAAGAAAAGCATAAAAAAGAGAAAATTGCCAAGCATAATGGCACATGCCTGTAACCCATCCTCTTGGAAGGCTCAGACAGGAAGACTGCCAAGTTCAAGACCAGCTTGGGCAACTTAGTGAGAGCCTGTAGCAAAATGAAAAATAAAAGGGGGTGGGTGTGGCTCAGTAGTGGAGCACTCTTGGATTCAATCCCAAGTACTACCTAGAGAAGAATATCTATAGTCCCATGACCCATTTTAGCATATGTGTGTATATAAGCATTTAATTTAGTGAACTATATCTCTATCAATTTCCCAGTTTTTTTCAGTTAATTATACCTTCTGAACAGTCTCCCATGCAGAGAGATTAATTTGATTGAATGTTCAAACCATTTTCTCAGTCTACTTTCTAAATACCAGTCTAGTCAGGTTTGGAAGCACTTACAGTTGGTGGGGTGAAACAGGGGGCTACTGAATTAGCAGATGCCTCATTTTCCCAAACTCAAAAAGTTGCCCTGAAAATGGACCACTTATAATTTATTTTAAGCGATCTGAAAAAGTGTGATAGCCTAAACACACAGTGTGATCTTTCCCTTCAACACCTTTCATGTTCTGTCTACTTCATAGTGTCAGTTTTCTTAGGGATGAGATAGGGGTGCTGAGTTTTGGTGTGAAGAAAAATGTAGGCTAGTCAACAGGAAACCCAAAGTCCTTGATATAATGCTGTGACCTCTAATTGTACTTTGGCATAGTTGTGTTCTCTTTCTTTGATAGGTACTGTCAAATAAACAAACAAATACATAAAATGTTTGGGAAAACATTTGCCTAATTAAATAAAACTGTTCATTTATGCCAAGACATTCAAAAGCAGTCTCTAAAGCCAAGACAGTAGTGATCATGGCCATGGCCAGTTACAGCTTTTGGCCAGGTCACATGTCATCCTGTCAACAGCCAGAGAGGTAAACAGCTCAGGTAAGCACTGACCTAACCTGAAAAGCTTCTGTAGCACAAGGAAATTGGCTTGAAAACACTTTCTCGTTTTTCCTCCTTGTTAATTGAATTTCTAGCTCTAATTTAAGAGGCAGAGACACAAAACAATATTCAAAAGAGAAAGCCAAAGAATAACACCCAACCTTTAGGGAAAAAAACCCTCAAGTCTCATGAAGTCACTAGAAGATGTGGCTACACTGACCTTTCTCTGTCCCTGAGCCGTTTTACCCATTTTCCTGTGAAGAAGTGGAGAGCAGGGCCAAGGACCAACCTCTGAGGGTCTTCTCTGGGAATTACTTTTATATGCACATAAATTTCCACAATAAGTACCTTTAAGAGCATGCATACAAATTACTCTTTTGAGCTTCCTGGCCAATATTCTAACTTGAACTGTGCTACCAGCAAATCAGGTGCATTTCAATTGTTAAGTCAAACCTGGAATTTTTGGAAACCAAAACTCTGCTTGAGTCCTCCAATCCCTCTTCTCCTTTCCCTGTAAAGCACGCCCCACCCCTACTTCCCTCAGTCCCCGTCCTCGGTGCCCTCAGAGCCTTGAAAACAGAACCCTTGGGGGTTGAGCCTAGACCTTTGGAGCCATTTGAGATTTAAGATGTCATACCAAGCAGCTAAATGGATAAAATAAAAATTTTCTTTAAGCCTAAAACTCAAGTCAAATTGCCTGTATTGCCAGTGTTTTTGTAAACTAGTTCACTTCTGAGTTTTTCTTCTAACCTTGGGGGGATAAGAAGCCATGGCACCGAGAACTAGTCAGCAATTCCAACCACTTTATTGAAGGTCACCACTTTATTCAGCAGGCTTCAGATTCCAAGACCCTCTTCCAGCAGAAGGGAAGCAGTGATTGCCAGGACAGTCTTTCTGCATGGAGGACTTAAGTAGACAATAACACAATATATCAAGGTGTAATATATAGCCATGTACCACATAGCAACATTTTGGTCAACAACAGATTGTAGCATAGGACAGTGGTCCCATAAGATTGTGTCCCCCAGTTTGTTATGGACATCTTAGTGTGCACAAGCACACATTAGTACAACTGTGAAATCATCCAATGACACATTTCCCCAACTGTGTTCCTATCTTTTAGTGCCTCAAAACTGTAGAGCTCACTCTCGACCCCAGAGACGCTGAGCCACGTGCCCTGGCATAGTTTATGGGGGAGCTGGATCTGAGCGCTGTGCTCGTGCCCCGTGCCCTGGCTCTCCCCTCACGCTGAGGCTTCCTCCTCCCCTGCTTGTCCAGGTCTACTGCGGCCTTTTTAAAGCACAGAAGAGTGCAGGAAACACATAATGGCCAGTTAAGTGAGCCTGCTAGATACCCAGCGTTTGGTTTGCTGTTCCCCCACCCTCTCCCGAGGAGCTTCCCTCTGGGCTCCCCGCTGACCTCTTTCCCCCGCCCTCCCGCCATGCGTCTCCCATTCTCCACCGGGAAAACCACTTGTGACTCACACCTAGACCTTTTCTTCCACGAACTCACTTGCCCTACATCTCATCTCTCTAGGTCCCGCTAGAGGGCCAGTTTGTAGTGCATCGTGGCATATTTTTAAATCCCCAGAGCTTCAGGATTATTTACTAGCTGCGTGAGCTTGGGTGGATGAATAATCTATCACCTCCTGAGTGTTACCTGTAAAATGGCATCATAATTCTTTACAAATGAGGGCAAGTGAAATCATTTGGAATGCTATATACATTATTATTATTATTTTTTTTTTGCGGTACTGGGGATCGAACTCAGGACCCTGCGCTTCCTAGGCAAGCGTTTATTCCACTGAGCTATATCCCCAGCCCTATATACATTATATAATGGATGTAAAGCAGATTTCAGGGCACTGACCTCTCTTGCCCAGAGTACTGCACCAACCTCCTCCTGACCAGCCTCCCTGCCTCTAGACATAGTTAGCACATCTTCTCCATTCTGGCCAAGGAGATGGGGTCTTTCCAGTGTATAAGTGCGACCAAGTCCATCTCTTGCTTAAAAACTCCAGCAGCTCCCAGGGCCCCAGGCTCAAGTGCAGAAGTCTTGATGCTACATGCTGTGGCCCTTGCTTCACTCACCAGTGTCCCCTGTGCCGAGCTCCTGCTTGTGCCGTGCCGTCCTCCACTGTCATGGCTCTGAGCAAGCCGTTCTCTCATCCAGTAGTGTTCTTCTCTCTCAATGGACTTTCCAACTTGTCTTTGGGCTTCAGATTGCAGCTCAAGCATCATTTCCTCCAGCAGGTCTTTATGTGTTGGATCACAGGCCTTCCTCTGTGCCCCCTCCTGTTCTCATCCTGTGCCCAGTAACTGCCGGGCTGCCACGCCTCTCACCATAGGTACCCAAGTAAGCTCTGGGAGGGTAGCCTAGGAGAGCCCTAGCCCCGACTGAACAGAGAGAGCAAGGAGGAGGGAGTGAATGAATATTCCTGGCACTTTCCTGGAACATAAAAGTGCTCAATTGTCTTTTAATTATGTTACTTTTATTGGGAAGTATTTGCTTTTCAAAATGACTACACTGTTTGCTACATTTTAAAACCCCTCCAGTCCTCCATGCTTTATCCAAATGAAAATAACTGGAATAGCAGACCTAACCAAGAAACACAGTATCTTTGAATCCAAAGGAGAAAAGGGGTTCAGATAATAATATTAACACTGTAAAATAGATTAGCATTAACACTTGCATGGCAGGTACGCAGACCTCTTATCTGACTTGTAATACGCCTATGAGCTGGAGTGGACTCATACTTTACAGAGTATATCAGTGACTGCTCTACAATTGCAAGTGAGAGAAACCATCTTAAGTGAAAGAAAAGGAGATGGAGGCTTTGTTACAACTGGACAGAGGTATCTCTTGGAACCCAACAATGAATCTGGTCTTCGACACGGACTGAAACTTAAGAACTACAAAGTCTTTAGAAATTGAAGATTTCGGGGCTTTTTTCCTGTTCCCTCCACACATATAATTCATCCTTTTTTTCTTTGTAATGGCTCCTTCTGATATGCAGTGCTTTGACCAAAGATGGCAGTGTTACTGCAGGTATAGTCCGGACTCTTGTGTGTGATGAGCAGAGAACTGCCAAATGTATGCTCAGTAGCAAGTGGGAAGCAGCTATGTTTATTGAAGACCATGCAAGTTGTGCTCTGGGCAAGTCTGTTCCAGCAACAGATATGGCACACACAGAAAAATGGTGCCGGGGGACAAAAAAGTAAAAGCACTGCACACAGATCATAGCACATAGAAACAGCAACAGCAAACCCTGAGAAATCAGGCTTTCAGAATGTAAAGGATGTGCGCCTCAGCCCAGGAGATTTTCCCTGAATCTTTAGGTGTGGTTGATTGACCGTGCGCTGGATAACCATAGGGGCTCTCACCACGCATGCTTGCCCCAGAATGCACTCTGATCTTAATTATATCCATGACATGTAGTACATATTTATGAACCCAAAGTGAGATGGATAGGGTAAAGGTGACTGAAAGTCAGACTAAGAGATCCAACACGCATGTGCTCTTGCCCAGAGCATCAGAGATCTCCTGAGTTTATTTTATTTTATTTTCTACCTCTCTTAGGACAATGGGAGGAAGAATGGCCATAAGATACTGCTTAGAGTTAAACGGATGGAAGGGAGTGACTTCCTCCGTGCCATTGTTTCTAACTGGACTATTCCTCTCTGAGAACACTGGTCCCTGAAAATCTATAAGGAGTGTTGAAGTAGGAAGTTAGGTCTTCTATGGCCACGTCCAGCTGAAAGGGGGCATTGGCCCCACCTATGCACAGACAAAGGAACCCTTGTTCTGACTGATCTATGCGGTCAAGGGAGCTGAGTTCTTTCTCCGAGAATTGACAAACCGTGGAGGTGGAAGCAGGTTCTGATCTTGGGCTAAGGCCACCACCAGTAGTTCAACAGCTATCAAGCAAGAAGAAACAAATTTGACTAAGAGATTAAGTATGTAAGATCTAAATATTAAGTTTATGAGAAGCATTAATAAAGGTCATGTCCACGATAGTAACCAAAATCCCCAATTCCAGATATTTGGCCAGAACATTCATGACTCAGGTTGTTCTTCCCAGATCTTGGAATAGTGATGGCGAACTTCGTAGAGCTTTCAGTGATACAAACAGCGCACGGTGGCCCTTGTCCCACAGGTTCACCACCACTGTCTTAGAAGGCTGGTCAGCCAGTTTCTGTGCTATGTCATTCATTATTTCAGACTGACTGACACAGGAACTACATTTTGCTTTTAGAGGCAGACATAACATCTCTGTTTCAGTGGTTAGGAAATCTAGTTCCCTACAGTGTTCTGTGGCTATCGCTGCTAGTGAGTGTTTGATTTTGAAGGACCGCAATACTCTGGGCAAATTCATCGAGGCCGGAATAGCAAAGCTTTTGGAGCTTTCAATGATAACAAAGAGCCCACTGTGACACACATGCCACAGGTTTCTAGGCTGTCTGTTAAGTTCTTAGGTAGCTGTTGATGATAGGAGAAAGACGTGAGTAGCTTTAAATTCTTATGCAAATAATCACTGTTTATTATCTGTATTAGACACAGTTTTTGAACCATCCAAGAAGGTCCTAAACCAGAAAAAGCCTCAAAGAAATTATGTTATAATTTTGGATAGTGACCTCAAGGGCAGTAAACAAGACGACAACAAGACTAGCCACATAATTTACTTAGAACAAAAGTCTTATTTATCTAGTTCAAGGGTGGTTGGTGTTGTCTTTTCTGAAAAGAAACTTAAGGTTATCTGCTGGTTCATAGGTCTCGAGCAGCTTGGGTTTTACTGTGCAGCACTGAGTCCTGCACCTTAATGGTGGAAGAACTGGTTAGAAGAGTTGTTGGAGGGCGTTTCCATTTGGATGTGAGTTGGCCCTAGGGCCCGCCCTCCTTCCAGGTCTTGACTGGGACATGGTCACCATGGCAAAATTCAGTCTGACGATTTCAATGCCTGGGAGCAGAAGAATCTTACTTGCATACTCCTGGAGGGCCTATTGTAAAGTTCCCTCATGGGTCACGTGTTGATGGAGCTGAGAAGTTTCAGTGTCAGTAAGTCAGGTGTCAAAAGGGGCCTCCCAAACATCTCCAGTGGGCAGAGATTAAGTTTGGACTTGGGGGGCCTCATTAAGGGAATTGGAAGATCCACCCACTTATGGTGGATTTCTTGACACAGCTTGGCTACAGTTCACTTGAGAGTCTGATTGGCTCTCTCAACTTATCTTTGACGACTGGGCTTTCTGCACTTTGTGGAAATGGTGCTTGATTCCCAGTGCTTTGATGACTTCCTGTGTGATTTGGGATGTGAAAGAGGCTCCACTACTGCTCTCGATAGACTAGGTGGCCCAAACCTAGGGATCACTTCTTTAAGGTAAGGACTTTTACCCCTCCAAGGCCTGCTCTGACCTAGTAGGGGAAGACCTCTATCCATCTAGTAAAGGTATCCACACACACCAGAAGGTGTTTGTACCCCTTACATATAGATATGAGGGCGAAGTCTGTTTGCCAGTCTTCTCCAAGGGAGGAAACCTGCCTTTGCACTGGCTTGGGAAATGCGGGAGGGTAAGTCTGTGGGTTATGGAAAGCACAGACAGGACACGTCTGGGTAACAGTGGACCCCAGGCCCTACAATGAGCCCATGTGCCATGGTGGTAGTGTCTCACTTTAAGAAGAAAGCATATATTGGGTTACTTTGGAGCCCCTTTTTGTTAGAAAATTGGGAACCTTTAACGGTGTTTTTTATCAGCTAACTCCTTAGTGGGGCTACAAATGAGGAAGTCGTCTGTGTACTGTAATAGGCCTCCTTTTTGAATAAATCTTTCAGGTATTGGGCTAAATCTCATGCTAACAGGCAGAGGCTATCTCTGAAATCCTGAAGGAAGACAGTCCAAGTGTACTGGTGAAATCCTGTTTAAAGGTCATCCCATTCAAAGGGAAACAACTATTAGGAGTTAGGAGCCACAGGGATTAAAAAAAAAATCCATCCTTAAGACCAAGGACTGAGAATCATTTAGTGTCTCCTGGAACCTCAACTAAAATGGTATACGGGTCTGCTACTAATCAGTGAATAGATACCACCACCGTACTGATAACTGTGAGTTTCTTTAATTTTTTTTTTTTTTTGAGACAGGATCTTACTATGTAGTTCATGCTGGACTTGAACTCACTATGTAGCTCAGGATGGCCTTGAATTCATGGCAATCCTCCTGCCTCAACCTCCCAAGTGCTGGGATTATAGGCATGCACCACTACACCTGGCTGAGATCTTGTACTAGGCAATAATCTCCCAGTGGCTTACTTATTGATAAAATGGTTATGTTGCACAGAGACTGGGTTGGCACAAGTAACCCTGTAGTCAAAAACTTATCAATAATGGGCTCTAACCCTAGCCTAGCTTTTTTCGTAAGGTAATACTGGTTTCTGTGAGGATATAGATTAGGTCCTTTAGCTAAATGACTGCTGGAGTGGCCTCAACACCCCTTCCCAGGATACCATCTTAGCATGCTTGGGGATCAATTTCCAGCAAAGACACCAGGTTCCACGGGGTCTGGCTGAGTTCTTAGCAACTAGGTTGCTAGAGGTTTGAACATCAGAGTGGCTCAGAGTAGAAAGAATGTATCTGTTCCAATCACTCGTATAGGGCACCCCAGGATCACCATAAAAGCAATTTGGGATATGAAAACTTGCAAATGTCAGTTCAGGGCAAGGGTAAAGAAATCTGTACAGTTAACTCCTTCAAGGCCCTCAGCAACTTTAGAACAGAATGAAAGCTCACCCCAATAAGAAACTAGAATTGAGTAAGTTGTCCCAGTATCACAGAGAAATATAATTTGTTTGCCTGCTACTCCTTGACTCAACGAAGGGCCCCGTGAATCAAGTGGAATACGCTGGCACAGGCCCCGGGCAGCCTGCCTCGGGCACCACCACTTGCTCTCTGGCCCTTCCTCTTGGCCACCGTGGTGAGAGGTGATCTCACCTTTCTCTGGGGATGAGGGCAGTCCCTCTTCCAGTGCCAGAGGTCGTCTTCCATGTTCTGATGGGTCCAACAAGGGCTAGGCAGTTTCTGAAGGCCCTCCTTTGCCCCGTACCCTGACTGGTTGCACTCGAAGCGCTCTGATTTGCCTTTGTCTCTCTTTGGACTACTTCCACTTCCCATAGTGCTGTGGGCTTTGTCCTAGAACTTAGCAAATAGCAGGAGCATGCCTTCAGCCTGCCTCTTCTCCTTACTTAATTCTCATCTGTCTTCTGCTTCATCATGGTTATTAAAGACCAAAGAAGCTACATTGGCTATTGACTTATTTTGATTTGTGGGCCCAGCTAGAGTTCCTAGAGATTTTCCAAATAGCATGAGCTGCCTAATCAAATACTGCTTTAGGATAACTGGACCTTCTCTAAGAATCTAAATTCTCAGACTCCAAACCAGTGTATTTAGAGGGTGCCTCTTTAAGCCAGAGCTGAGAAGGAACTGGATTCTCATCAAAGCCTTCACTAATAGACCTGAAGTTATTGTTCACAGGTCCGGTCATTCCTCATTGACTACCTGCTAAGATGGACTTTATGTATAACTTTTATTCGGCTTCTCCGCCTGCTGTGTTACAGTCCCCGTAGGATCCCTCTTGGGACCCAAATAATACAGCGACTGGCTGATTATGAGAGGGTGGAGTTACGAAGGCTTCATCATCAGCCTGTTTTGCAGCCTTTACCACCCTTTTCCTTCCTACTTCTGTGTACCAAGAAACCAGGATGATCTCACCAGGTCAGGTCAAACGCCACTGTCAGCCTATAAGCCCAACATTTGGGAGGCTGAGGCAGGATGATCACTGCAAGTTTGAGGCCAGCCTGGGCTACATAGTGAACTGAAGGCCAGGCTGAACTACACACCAAGACCCTGTCTCAAACAAACAAACAAAAAAGCATTGCTAGAATATGGAAACCATCAGCAAATTTTTCAGGGTCCTCAGAGAATCTGCTCACTTTTTTCCTTGCAGTACTGAATATCCATAACTGAAAAGGGGACTCATAAGAAGGCATTTAAACAGGGACTCAGGTGGCACAGGTGACACATATCCCAAAATGGGTTTTGTGGACAGGAGCTGTGGGACACCTAACAGCCCTACCCCTGAGTTAGTCCCCAACCCATCAGTGGGGCCCTCACAGGGCATCTCCTAATAGTTCCTGAGCCTTTCTGCCCCAGGGTCATGACCTGGTAAGGCTGAACTCCTTGGGATTAGGTCAGAGAAGTCTTACAGAGCCTCTCCTGTAAAAGCCTCCAACATTGGAACCTGAAAGGGCATCCTCTGGATTATCTATAACTAATTTCAGCTTTTATCAAAGCATCGCCTGATAAAGCTGAACTCCCTGGGGGCTGGATGTCTCCAGTCCTGTGTGAGCACTACTTTTCCTTTTGAAACTTAGAATCTTCCCTATGTTCACAAAGAATCCAGACCGAGAGTCCAGACTGGGATACCTTAGTGACTGGATGCCTCTTACCCAATTCTAAAACCATCTAATATCCTGTTCAGGGAGGGATAACATTCTCTTTGCTCAGCAGAACCCCAAACCCAGACAATCCCCACAGATGTGGCTTTCAGCACTGTCTGGCTTAGAAACTGGTACTTCCACAGGAGATATCCCACTATCTAGCGTCTAAGAACAAGGAATAAGACATGTCTATAGGAAAAAAATCTCATCTCGCTACAGCAAGCCACAGAGCATGCAGCTCTAGAGACGAAAACCTCAGAAGAAAAGGCAGGCATTATGTAAATTCAGTCAGCAAATGCAGATTACACATTCTTTCAGATAGGGACATAAACTTGAGGCCACAGTTATCACAAAGAAGGCAAAACTGAGTAGGGTGGGGAGAAAAGCCAGTGGAGAAGTAACCCAGGAGGAGTCAGCTACTGGCAGGTTTTAGGACCCGGAAGAATCAGCTCACCCAGAACTGGCTCTGCAGGTGGCAGCTTCTAATTGTACTAGCAGCAGGAGGCTCCAAGGTCAATAGTCACAGACCCAGCCCCCTCAGACACAGGCACAGA
Organism: Dinomys branickii; assembly: GCA_004027595.1. NCBI lineage: Eukaryota > Metazoa > Chordata > Mammalia > Rodentia > Dinomyidae > Dinomys > Dinomys branickii. The sequence continues at coordinate 11,134 of PVLD010010003.1, read as the reverse complement.
TCCTCAGAGGGAATATCCATGCACCCAGCAGAGTCAAGGGGGAAAGTGTCCACCATAGCCACGGCAGGGATTTGGAACTGCACCATAATGACCCATTCTTGGCTGGAGATGAGTAGAGGGGGAGGGGAGGAAGTTCCCAGTAAAGAGTGAAGGGGATGGTTTAAAAGCAGACAAGGCATAGGTGGGATCAACATGCAGAAGGAGGAATCTAAAAATCAGTTTTCAATCAAAAATTAAAAATATTGAAATTGGGTAGGGTTTTGACATATGGACCAAAGTGCACTTCTGTAATGCACATTTGCTGGGCATCCTCAATGTCCATTTATAGAAATGGCCCATTGGCAGCACTGCAGGAAGGACAGGCCAAAGCCCTATGGAAACCCTTTCACCAGAGCTTAAAATTATATTAAGACTGCCTTATGTTAAATCCAAAAGAAGAGAATGAAGCAATTATGTTTATAAAATAATCATGTTTAAAACTCAGTGATAATTTCACAAACTCATCTAGTAATTTAAAATTAATTTTGTTTCATTTAACTTAAAATGAAATTAGAAATCTAATAGTTATGCTTTTGTGGCCTTATATGCTTTCAATTTACTTTTAAGAATTTTGTGGAATCAAAAAAAAAAGAAATCACACTGGGATAAAAAAAAAAAAAAAAGAATTTTGTGGAATCTTAAAGGCAAAAGAGAGAAAGCTGAGTTGCCTAGGGGTGGTCCCTAAACCCTGCTGCTGGATTTTCCCTTTTCTCTCTGAGTTTTGTCCCCACCTACCTGGAAGTCCCTCTTGTCCCTGTATGAAATTCTGGTGTTCTCTGAGCAAGGGTTCAGCCCTCTTAAGAAAATCTCTGGCCTAATCCAGATGGGGAGCACAGGGCCTGGAACTGTGGTTCTCAAACCTGAATGCAAAAATACTCCTGGAAGTTTTTTAGAAATGCAGGTTCTGAGGCCCAGAAACTAAATGAAGGCATCTGCACTCCTCCCAGGCAGCCCAACAGGTTCTAATATAGGGTTCCTCCAATCCACTCTGGTGAGAGCCGTCTGCTTAAGGTCACTGGAGGTAGAGCCCAGACTAAGCTCTAGGTTCCTGATGTTCCGCTCAGTGCAGTTTCCACCACATTCCACTGACTCTGTACTCCACACCTTGTCAAAATACAAAGTTCACAAAATTCACCTTGAACAGAAAAACAGGATCTGGGAATATAGCTCAGCAGCACAGTGCCTGTCTGGCAAGTACAAGGTCCTGAGTTCAATTCCCGGTACCAGAAAAAAAAAAGAAAAAAAATGTGGTATGTCCATGTAATGGAATATGATTCAGCCTTTAAAAGGAAGGAAATTCTGGTACATGCTACAATGTTGATGAACCCTTAGGACCTTATACTAAATGAAATGATCTGGACACAAAAGGAAAAATATTGTATAACTCCATTTAAGTGAAGTACCCAAAAAGGTAAATTCAGAGACAGAAAATAGTGGAGTGGTTGCCAGGAGCTCGGCCTAGGGAAAATAGAAGGTTAGTATTCCATGGGTACAGAATTTCAGTTTTACAAGAAGCAAAGAGTTGTAAAGATGGGTAGTGGTGACAGCTGCACAACACTATGAATGTGCTTAACACCCCTGAACTGCACACGTAAAAGCGGTTAAAACAGTGCTCGCGTCAGCAGCACGTACAGTATACTAGAACTGGGACAAAAAGAGAAGGTTGGCGTGGCTCTGGGCATGTTCACACAAGTTTATGAGGCACCGTATATTTTTTAAAAATGGATAACAGGTTTAAAAAAAAGTACATTATATATTTTACCACAATGAAAATAATCAAATTTTTCTCTGCATTTAAAGCAAATTTTATTTACCACTTTGTAAACAGGAAGAGACATTTCCAAATCTGCTGCACATTCAGTTCACCCGAACGCTTCAGTTGCATGATTTCTGCCCTGCCCCAGCACGACTGTTTCTAGTGTTCCTACCACGGCACCCCCTTCTGCACTCCGACCTGCGCTTGCCTCAGCCTGACACCTAAGAGAGTGACAGCAGCCATGGTGTCCTCGAGGCTGGAGCCCTGGGCTCCTGGAGGCTGAGGCAGAAGGAAAGAAGGGCAGAAGGAAACAAGGGACCGCGAGGTGGTGGAGGCTGGAAGGGCCTTCTGGAAACTGTGAAAGTGGCTGTGAGCTCACATGAGGTGTCAGCCAGCAAAAATGTTACAACTGGAAACATTAACATGACTCTTTAGAGAGAAAAGCACGGCACCGCAATTTCCTAGAAATTTGGAGGAGACGCATTTAAAGACAGTAGCAGCACTGAATGGAAGCAACTGGGAAGGAGGCTTCCTCCTAGCTCTGAAGCTCCTGTCACGGAGATGTCAGGAGAAACAGCAGAGCTAAGGGCTGCCTGCAAAACCCACCTGCTGTAAACTCAAGGTGCTAAGCGGGAGTCCGGGTTCTGTTCTGTTTGTTTGTTTGTCGGTAGTACTGGAGATTGAATTTAGAGCCTTCACACTGAGCTACATTCCCAGCCCTTTTTTTTATTATTTTGAGATAATTTCTCAGCCTCTGAAGTACTGGAATTACAGGCACAGATTCCAATCTTGGTCTAGGAAAGAAAAAATAGGGGCTGGAGGTGTACCTCAGTGGCAGAGCGCATGTGCGTGCAAAATGTAAAAGGGTGCCGTGCTTGCCTAAGTACATCCTCCTGTGTACTTCCAAACACCTCTAGATTACTTGAACACCTAGCACAGGTGATCATCGGCATTGCAAAAGAAAAAAAGGAACATACACAAAATGTTATGGTGGAAAGGAGAATGTGGAGAGAGTGAAAAACAGAGGGAAGATCACTGCCAGCTTTCAGGGCTGACATAAAAACAAACTTGCCTGTCCTGCCCTGAGAAGTTGATCTGGGGGTCCTAAGTTCCTGGCATCAGGCAGTTTTCCAAACACTTCGGGAAGTTACTCACGAAGAAGAAGCAACCAGCTCCAGACAGCTCGTCGGGAAATGTGGAGAGTCAGTGCCTGGGTGGTTTTCATACTAATCCGGGATTTATTAAAGTTCAGAAAGCAAGCAGCAGAGAGGGTTTTTGTAATGAGACTTTTTTTCAAGTAGAGTCATCAGCATTTCAATAAAAAGGAAAGTTTCTCTCTGAAAACTTCTGAGGGAGGCAGCCAGCCAAGTTTTAGAAGAGGTGGGGGCTCCTCTGTGAGCTGGTGGTAGATCTGCAGGACTCCAGCAGCAAGACACTCATTCCTCTCTGAGCGCCCCCTCCCCTAGAGAGTAAAGGTTTCATGCAATTAGGAGGAATTGGATTCGATGATCTAATAGAGCTAACTTTTTCCCTGAGTGTAGTGTGATGTGGCTTCAGTGTATCTGCCAGTTACTGGTCCTACCAGGAGAAATTTAAATGCAGGTGGCCTTTGCTTTGTTACCCTGATGGCTTGTATGGAAATTAAATTGTTTCCAACTTACAAATGTAGTTAAGGAAGCCCTACTTTTTTTTTTTTGGTAAATCTAAACATACTCAGCCTATATCCATGAGTTCTGTATCTGGATTCAACTAACCACAGATCAAAATATAGTTAGGTCTCTGACAGTTGCATTTGTACTGAACATGTGCAGACATTTCTCTCCTTGTGAGTATTCCCTAAACAATATAGTATACTAATGATTTGCACAGCATTTACACTGTACTAGGTGTTTAAGTCATCCGGAGGTGTTTTCAAGTATACAGGAGGATATACTTAGGCAAATACTGTGCCTTTTTATATCAGCAACTTGAACATCGTCTCACTTCGGTATCCGAGGGGGATCCAGTAACGAATCCCCCACAGGTACCAAGGTGTGACTATATGCTTCCCAAAGTGAGTAACACTTCCACAAACATTTTGCTTGTAGCTCTGACTTTTGTCTTCCTTGTTGCTAGACTACTTAGGATATAATATTGCAGCCCTGCTCATCTTGAGTCCCCAGAATGTGATATCACATAGATCGTTCCCTTAATGTAAAAAAAAAAAAAATCTAATAGTTGTGCGGCTTCCTTGGGACTTTATATTTTTTATACTTTTTTAAAACTAACAGAAACAACAACGAATGTGCTTACTTTCTAACAACAGTGGGAGAGGGCCTCACAGGAATGTAGAGCATGGTTCCATCCAGAACATTAGTGAGGGGGCTGCTCCCTGAGTGTCAGCTGGTGCTCATTGTCAGGGGTCGACTTGGCGCACACACCCTGTTATGAGGCAGTCCCGGGAAAGGCACCGCCGGGCACCCAAGAGAAAAGCCTGGACCACTCAGACGGTGGGTCCTAGGCAGCAACGACCAGCCCTGAGCAGAAATAGGAGTAACAGGTACCACAGCAGGTAGGTCTGAGCGCAGGTCAGGGTTTGGACATAGAGTCCAGCAGGAGCAGCATTTCCTGCTAGGAGGAGCAGAGGAACAACTGGTTCAGTGGTGGGAGGACAGAGAGTTTGGTGATGGAAAATGAGAAGCAGGATTTCTAGAAAAGAGATCCTGGGAAAGTTTCAGGACAAACTATGAATTAATAACATCAATAAGTAAGCACTTATGAGAAAAGTATAACCACTTAGCCAAGCACAGGTTCACCAAGAACTAGCTGTTTCCTGCTTTTTATAAAGTTACGAGTGTGGTAAACCAGAAGGCTCAGAGGGGATTCAGATGACTGGCTTGGGTTTGTTCTTTTCTAATGTGAGGACGCAAGACCTCTCTTGTGTCGGTCATTCAGCAGCGATTCTGACAGCAACCGTGACACACCTGTACGAGTGTGGCCTGGGCCAAGTGAAGACCCACCCCCCGGAGCTGGCGATGGACTGATGCAGGATAAAGGACGGGCCCAGTGATGCGACCGGGCTTTATGTCTGGGCTGCTGCTTTTTTCCACCCTCATTCCTGTTTGCCAATGGCATAAAGAAACCTGTAACATGCATCTATCAGAGTTTCCTGTGATTATATCATCTGCCCTGGAAGAGATAAATAAATGTATTCATTTCCATGTCACGAAAAGATCTTGCTTCCTTTTGGCCTGTTATGGTTTATATATAGGTGTCCCCCCCCCCCGCAAAGCCTCATGAGCTCAGAGGCATCTGATTGGACTAGGGGGGTGTTATAGTGAATGTGACGTCAGGACATCGGGTCTGGTAGGAAGAGGCAGGTGACTGCAGGTGTGACTCGGGGCTGTATCTCCTTCCCCAGCGCCTTCCTTGACCCTTTCTGCTTCCTCTACACCTTGCCGTGAGTAGTGCTCTTCTTCTGTGCTCCTCTGCCATGCCGTCCTGCTTTGGAGCCAACCAACTATGGACTGAAACCTCTACAAACTGTGAGCCAAAATCAACTTTCCTCCTTTACCTTGTGGGTGTCAGGTGTTTCATCCCAGGAATGAGGACAGTGGCTAAGATACAGCCAGAATCACCATCTTCAGGTGATTCACCAAAGCGACAAAAGGAAAGAGGAAAGGCACCACATGTGTTCTCCAGACCTTCTAGGAAACACGGAAGGGCTGGGGAGATAGCTCAGCGGCACAAGCGCCTGCCTGGCAAGCGCAAGGTCCTAAGTTCGATTCCCGATACAAAAAAAAAAATGCGGATGAAAACATGGAGTTGTTCCGGTGGCCACATATATGGAAATGTAAAGAAAAGTGACACTGTAGACATTAGGGGAGTGGGTGCTGGTCAAAAAAGAATCCCTCGTAAATGTTACTGTGGCAGAACAGTCTACAGCATTACCCAGCATGCTGCTGGCACTGTCAGAAACTAACGAGTGAAAGGCAAGACTCTTGCCCAGATGTTTAACATGCACATTGAGCATATCGAGGACTCTAAGAGCCCAAATATCTTCCTAAAACACGGGAAGGAAAATGATCAGAGAAAGAAGGAAGCCAGAGAGAAAAGAATGTGGGTTCAACTGGTGCGCGGTTCTGTTCTGCCTGGGGCGGCACGTATTACAAGAGCCAATGGAAAGGCGCCTGAGCCTACTTCCATGAGTTCATGGCACAGCAGGCGTAAAAAGAAAAGACCTCTTCGTAATTAGGGTGATAGACAAAGATATGCTCTGAAATACAATAGATTTAAATGTAAAATATCATATCTAGGGCCAAATTTCAAAAAGCAGGAGAAATATGTCTTTACCATAATGTATGGTATAAGGGGGCCAGGGACACAGCTCAGCAGCACAAGTGCCTGCCTGGGAAGCACAAGCTCCTGAGTTCGATTCCTGGTGCCAATAATTAAATAAACAAATTTTAGCTGGGCGTGGTGGCGCACGCCTATAATCCCAGCACTCCGAAGGCTGAAGCAGGAGGATCATTGTGAGTTCAAGGCCAACCTGGGCTATAAAGTGAGCTCAAGTACAGCCTGAACAGCATAGCGAGACCCCGTCTCAAAAAAGGAAAAAAAAAAAAAAAAAAAAAAAAGGGATGAGAATGTAGCTCCGTGGTGCAGCGCCTGCCTGGCAAGCATGAGGCCCTGAGTTTGATTCCTGGTACCAAAAAAAGAAAAGCCCCTTTAAAAAAAATAGTGGAAAAAATATATAAAAAATAGTGGATTAAAAAACGAGTTTCAGGGCTTTTAATTAACCATCTTGCAACCCAGCCGTGTGATACATGTGGTAAACAAAACTCTGTTTAGTAAACAAATTGTATCCTTATACTCTTCCATTTGAACCAGCCCTAACGGAGCCCCAAGGTATGTCAGGCACTGAGTCGGGCAGTGAATACAGACAGCAAGATAGAGCTCCTGCCCCCTGGCAGCCTACAGTTGAGCAGGGGAGAACAGGCACAAGAGAAAGTAAACAAGCAAAAACAAATCGTATGACAGGAACCCAGGGTAACACAAACTGAGGAGGGAAGCAGTGTGACCGGGGCAGGCCTCTCAGAGAAATGGCATTCATATCGAAGCATGCAAAGAGAAAAGAGAACTGGGGAGGCAGAATATGCCACGCCAGTGAATGCACCGGCCCAGAATCTGGAAGGAATTTGATGTGTTCTCACAACTGAAAGGCCAGTGAAACTAGCCCCTGTTATGGCCACAAATTCCTACCCCCCCCCCCCGACTTCCACAGTGACAGGGGTTCTGACACAGATCTTTGAGGCTGTGTTACAGCCTGTGTTACATTTCCCAGCCTCTCTTGCAGCTGAATATGGCCATCGGCCTCGGTTCTAATGAGTAGAATGCTGCCAAGCGAACGGTGTTGGGAACCGGGCCCTTCAGAGGTAGGCAAACCTCTCTTCACCCTCTTCCCTTTTCTTTCTGGCTGCATATGGGGCTTGGCAGGAACCCAGCTTGGACTGGAATACTCCATGGAAAATTAGAGCCCCCACTGCAAGGGGCCTGGGTTGCCGAATGGCTGCAGAAACAGGACCACCTGCTGACCTGGTTATTCACCTTAAAGTTACTTGAGAGAGAAAGAACCTTCTATATTCTTTCAGCCGCTGAATCACATTTAGAACATTGCATTTAGTTCAAATGGTCCCTTGTTTTAGGGGATGTTGAATACCAGGAGCATGTCCCAAAAAAGATAACAATGAGATGGAGAAGTCTGAAAACCAAGTCAGTGGAAATCTGGTAAAGATGGTAATTTAGGGTTAGGGGTGTATCTCGATGGTAAAATATTCACCTCGCACACTTAAGGACCTGCATTTAATCCCAGCAGTGGAAAAAGAAAAAGATGGTTATTTAGTGTGGTAAAGGGATTTCTCGAGGTGAGCATGCTGGCTGGCATGAAACATTGGGGAAGAAGATGAAGTTGAACTGGGAGGCTTCAGCAGGACCTGTGGATGGTCGCACTTATGACGAAGTAAACTCTGATTCCATGTAGGGAAGAGGTTTCTAACAGTGAGGAGTGACTTGAAAAATGTCCCTTTGAGCCAGGGGCTTCTCTTTGCTACTACATACAAACAGGGAGTGACCCCTCGCTGGTGAAGATGATTCTGAAGTCTTTGTGGACATGCTAATAAATTCTGGGATCTTAGATAGGAGAAGTGGTGAAGAATGCAGGCTGAGGCCAGGTCATAACTGGAATTGAATATCATTTTTGATTGAATTCTGAAGGAAGAGGAATCTTTGAGGTTTCCAAGCAGAGTAGTAAACAAGATCAAAGCAATCTGCTAGGAACATTGCTTTGGCCAACAAAGGAGGAAAATAGTCTTGATCTTTACATCCTGTATTCATCATTTGTACCAAACCAGTAGCAATTTAAGAAAGCCAAGAGTAAAGAATATGGATTATTTTATTATTGACATAATCCAAAAAACATTTATGGGCTGGCATTTTTTAAAAATGTATCTTCCAAGATGAATGATCCTTTCATTCCAAGGAACTCGAAGTACTGTACACCCTAGCCTCACTTCCCATTGTCACATATCTGAATTGCTACGTAAGGGGCAAGAATGTCAGATCTCATTTCTCAGAAAAGAAGAAGGCTTCACAAAGAGGAGAGGTGAGTTATCCAAGGTCGTGTTGAATCAATGGCAGGGCAGGCTTCTTGAGTGAGATCTCCTTGTCCTCAGGCCTGACCGGCACACTGCCCCAAGCACGCCTGAGACTAAATCTATCTCCCATTTGCCAGAACAACCAACCTGAGTGAACATTCTTTCCAGAGTTGGAAATTAACTGAGACTTTTAAGATTCAGCCAGCTTCATGCTGCTGATAGGCAAGAGAGGCTTAGCAAGGTCACATGACAAAGGCATGTCTACGACTTGCACCCAGTTCCTGGGATTCCTGATACTAGATCTTACCTTCCTATCTAACCATAAAATGGCAGGCCTGGGAACACCCTACACAATGACCTGGAGTCATCTAGGCCCTCACCATGAGCCTGCTGTCTGGAAATCTTAAGACTCATACTGTATTGGCTTTGGCCACCAAAGAGAAGAAACATTCTGCAATCCTTGAAAACTCATAGCTAAAGGGGGCAGGGAAAAGCGTGTGGAGCCTTGTACTTACAAAGTCAAAAGGGAAAACATGTGTTTCCCATTTGTCTTGGGATGGGAAAGAAAAACTTTTCCTTTCACTTAATCTTGGTTCAAACAAACAGAGAGACTGCCCTTTTTGTAAACTCACCGAATGTCAAATATTGTTCACAAGCATGGCATCGGCTTACTAAGCCACTAGAGAGCCACTTTCCTCACGTAATCCCCGATTAGAAGGCACTTCAGCCTGAAGAGGGGCGACTAAACTAATACACATTTCCTCTGATGAACTGGATGAGAGTCAGCCCACGGAGTCAGGTTTCCAAATCTATAACCTCTGATTTCAGCCAGAGCCCGGAGGCAACACAGCTTCACTCATGACTCAGGATTTTGTGAGTGAAAGCAAACACGTCAAGTGATGTAAGAAAATTCCCCCGTTCCCCCATCCCATCGGTGCCTTCCTCCCTGGGGAATTTAGTGGCAGAGCGTTGGGCGTGTTGAGGGTGAGAGGGTGTTGTGTCCCTGGATGGCAAGTTGCCGGGAACACCTATCACCCTTGTAGCAGTAAAGGGTCAGCACATGACAAAGGAAGTAATCAGTGACAGTTCCTTTCCTGTTGGCTTGGATCTCAGATAATTATGCTCCAATGTGTGTGAGAACCTCAGAAAATAAACTGAGAAACAAAGGGGCCATAGGGTCCAGGCTAAAGAGTGTCAAGCTGGGGGGAGGGGCGGTGAGGCGAGCCTACCTTTGAAGTCACTTTGTTTGTGCAAAGTCTGCTGCACTCTCTTAAGGAAACTCCGCTGGAATGAGGTTTCCGTGCGCGGGGTTTAGGGCTATTGTCTTTGGCTCCAACTTTCACCTCAAGCCCTAGCTAGGACATGTATAAATCCCATAACAACAGCCTGACATGAAATTGTTCACCCTCTCGTTGCATCAGGGGACTTTTATTCAGGTGGATTTTGAATGCCTCATTGTTTAATAAGACAGGAAGTTTATTCTCATTGTAAATGAGGAATCTTCCCCACACCCCCCGCCCCCTTCCCTCCTTGGAAGATTCATACAGAGGTCTGCCTTGTTATCCCCAGTCTGGCTCCTTCCAGGAGAGCAGCTGTGGCCAGCAGCAGCTGCCTGATTTCCTTCTCAGAGCTGGAGTTTTCTTAGGACAAAAGCTTTAAGCTGTCTTTCCTCTGGAGGTGACCCTGGGTGGTGGGTTACTAAGGGCCACCCAAGGACAGGGTGGGGTTGGATAGTGTGACAAGAGCTGGTCTTTCTCTTTTCAAGTTCTTCATTTTGATCTGAGGTCTCTTTATGACATATACACAGAGGGAAGCCCCATCCCCAAAACTTACGATGTCGTTTCTCCTCCTTTGGAAGATATCATCTGGTGAACAGCTTGTAAGTGGAACATCAGGCTAGGCCTCTGCAATCAAAATGTACCAGATTAACAATCATCAGCAAGAAGCCTGATTCAGAACTAGGATCCTACTCTCCATTATAACAATTAGAAACTTTAGAAAAAATTATGTGGGCTCCTCCATCTCACACCACACCCATACCCAAACTCTAAAAAGGTATAAGAATAACACTTTCAACTTTCTGCTGATCCGCCAGCCAAGAAACTGGCTGAGAGAGACACTCAGAGAAAAAGAGTTCACCAATTGAGATCCTCAAAGAGAAAGAATTCACAAACTTATTGCCTTTTTATCAAAGGGTACTAGAGATAGACAAAGAAGAGGAAAATGCCAGGCAATGATTCTGTAGGATGAGGAAGCCCTAACTTACTGGATATGTGCCTCGAGAATCATTTTTCCCACACACCTTAAAATAAATCAATAATATGTTTTTTGTTTTGTTGTTTTTGTGGTACTAGAAATCAAACTCTGGGCACTCTACCACTGAGAAACAAGCCCCTCACCCTATATTTCATTTTGAGACAGGCTCTTGCTAAATAGCCTGGGCTGACCTCAAACTTATGATCCTTCTGCCTCAGCCTCCTAAGTAGCTAGGATTACAGGTGTGTGCCACCATGCCTGTCAAATAATATTTTTTTTAAAAAGAGAAAGAATCCCAGGCATGGTGGAGCACACCTATAAACCCAGCACTTGGAAAGCTGAGGCAGGATGACTGTGAGTTTGAGGCCAGCCTGGAATGGTAGGCCTGGGAACACCTTGCACGATGACCTGGAGTCCTCTAGAGAGACCCTGTCTCAAAAAAAAAAAAAAA
>PVLD010010002.1:60281-73421 GCA_004027595.1 Dinomys branickii | reverse complement strand
CATTCGAGAAATGCAAATAAAAACAACATCGAGATTTCATCTCACCCCAGTAAGACTGGCCAGTATGAAAAAGTCATCCAATAACAGATGCTGGTGAGGCTGTGGAGAAGTAGGGACTCTATTACACTGCTGGTGGGAATGCAGACTGGTGCAACCACTGTGGAGAGCCGTTTGGAGATTTCTCAGCAAACTAGGTCTACAGGTTCCATTCAAACCAGCTATTCCCCTTCTGGGTATTTTCCCAGAAGATCTGAAAACATCATATCACTCTGATATATGTGCACCCATGCTTATAGCAGCACAATTTGTGATAGCTAAAATGTGGAAGCAACCCAAGTGTCCATCCACAGAAGACTGGATTAAAAAACTGTGGCCTTTTTATATAATGGAATATTATTCAGCTATAAATAAGGACAGTTTTGGGGACTTTGTAGGCAAGTGGTCAAAACTGGAGTCCATACTCATAAGTGAAATAAATCAGCGGTACATGAGCAGGCAACGTATTGTATCACTGGTGTAAGAATCTGAGGGTGGGAATATAAACTAAGAGACATGAAGGAAATCTGTTCAAAAGCAAAGAACAGATGGGAGGAGGGAAAGGACAAAAGAAAGAGGCAAAAATGTATGTATGTATATAGGTATATACATATGTGCAGGAGGGCTAACATGGTTTTACTATTGTATTATATCACTTAATGCTAAGAAATAGTTGATGACGGGTTATTCGACCAATCTTGTATGTCTGTATGTGTTATCCTGAGCACACACTTTGAAGATATCAATATGCAAAGCAGCAACTATTGTTGGTTTTCTGATGCTTTGTCTATAACTCAATTCTGATCTTACTGTTGTTGTACTACTTTGTGCCTCTTTGTTAATGCTTTCCAGTTTCTTTTTTGTTGTTGTTGTTGAGATGATTAATTGTTTGACCAATTTCGCATGTCTGTATCTGTGTTCATGAATATACACTTTGAAGATATCAATAGGTAAAGCAACAACCATTTTTGAGTCCATGTCACCTTGTCTGTAAATCAGTTTTGATTGTACTATTTCTTATGCTACTTTGCGTCTGTTTGTTAATATGTTTTTGTGCTTTTACTTTTTAAATTAAAAAAAATACAAAAAATAAAGAAAATGAAGTGTTCAGAGGCCCTGACTGGGCTGAAGCTAATGCCCACTGCGAGGATTGGGAGAGCTCTGCAGATGGGGGGAATATGTGAGGGAGCTTCCAGACAGTGGTACTTTTAGTACTGCTTGGATGCAGCTACTTGCAGTGTAATGTCGTGAATAAAACCAAAGATGGGATTATATTAAGCTGGACCCTCTGGGAAGGGCAGATAAGTCTTTGCCCTTTCCCTCTGGAATTTTCTGTCCATTAACTGGCAACCCCAGGCAGTTTTGTGGTGCATGTGTTAGAAAGCTTATAGCATCAAGCACAAATCTGGCCTCAGTGAGAAGAGTGTCCTCATGTTCTTACCTGAATCATCTTCCTCTGAGCTCAACCCAGGCTCTCTGGGCACAATGTTTATCGAGCCTAGCTTTGGTTCAGAGCCTTCTGTAACTCATGTCAGTGTAAAGCGCTCTCCTCTGTGCCTGTTTTGATGACGTTCCTCTTTTACTAACAATCCCTTTAACTTGAACCAGTGCCAGAGATGAAAGGTGACTGAATAGTTTCCAAGCAGAGGTTATAAATTTAATTTTTAAATAATAAAGGTAGAAGTTTATCATCTGTAGAGTTGAAACCATCAAAGGAACATTGGAGGTCTATTTGTCAGCATATTTCCCATAGAATGAGTGTGTGAAGGGACTTTCTTCTCCAGGGTAAGTCAACCCCAATATCCTCTGGGCTTTTCTGTGACTTCTTGTAGTATCATCGTGGAAAGCAGGCACACAGTGGATTCTTAAGTTCTCTGAATCCACCATACCTCTGCCTTGTTGTTAATATGCCTCACAGATACTTTTTACCAAATTTCCTTCACACAGTATTGAAATCCATGGCCTACAAAGTTAATATGCTGTTTTGAGATAGGTAAATGAGTGAAACTTTTTGGTTGAATGAATGTTTGGATTTCAGAACATTTTATGAGCTCAGAGAAAGAACAATGCCTGTCATCTCCCCAGCCTAATCAAAGTATATGGTGTTTTTGGTTGTAGACAACCAGGATGGCAAACTCAGTATGAATGAAAATACTATAACGGAAGAGGTAAGTGCATTATCTCCAAGGTCACGTGAAGCTACAGTAACCCCAGCCATCTGTACAAATGCCTCTAACACTCAGTTCGTCTTCTGCTTTCTCCCTCTGATATGTTCTTGAGACCCTGTTCACACTTACATCCCAGAACTGGGAGAGCAAGCGGTGGCTTCAAGAAGAGTCACACGGTGGCTTTCTCTGAAACTACCTATTCCAGCAACTTGTGAGTAGCAATTGCACCCATGAAACAACAAAGAAATACTGGTTTATTATCTAGGACATCATGTAAATGAGCCCAGAAAGGTTGAAATGAGTACAACTGTCCTTTCTAACAGTTCAGAACGCAAATTGGCTCCTCTCTCTCTCTCTCATACACTGACTTTTCCCCTTCAGGCATTATCTGGAAATTCTCTGCAACTCCAAGGAGGCTGTAAACCTTGGCTCCCCTCCTCATGATCACTCACAAATGCACACCAGTTGTGCTACTAAGAACATGTTTCTCAGATGTGGGTGTGAGTTCTTTAATATAATACTTCAGTGCTAATTCTAGGTTGCATAAAGCTTGGAGAGAATCTGCTCAGATATTAAAATGTTAGCATCTTTGTCATGTGTTGCACTTGGTGACCATTGCCTCTAATAATTTAAGGCTTTCCTGACAAATATGTATTTTCTATTAGTTCAGTATCGGGGCTAAAGTAAAAATTACTCCAGATTTTTTTGTAGAAATAGAGAAAGAGATAGAAATAACCACAAGAAATACAGGCTTCAATTTTTCCAATGAACAAATTCAAAACATTTTTATTATGCATCAATTATTTATATTTGCATATATGTATGTGTGACAATGCTTTCTCATTTGAGTCTAAAGGAGAATCAGTCTAAATTATTATTTTATTTTTTAGTAAAAGAAGGAAAACATATTAATAGAAATCCATTACAAAATAGCATGGTGTGGACTGCACCATGGAACTAGTAGGAAATTAACAATGGTTGTTATATTACATATTGATATTTTCAAAGTGGTTTCTCAGAAGAACCAATAAAGACATGCAAGATTCATTAAATAATCAATCATTAACTGTCCCTTTCAGGAAAGTGACAGAAGTCAGTAGTTCAACTATGTAGTAAAACTCAGTAGTAAAACTTTTGATTTCCTCCTCGTGGTGTGGACAAGATGAGAATAAATTAATTTGGGGTGACTGCTGCATCTCAAGTAATGACTCTATGTGGGAATAACCTACTAAAGGGAATTATTCACATGAAAATTTTGGTCAATCAGGGCAGGGCCTCAGGGAAAGACTTAGTATGTTTAAAAAAATTTTTAAAAATAAAAAAAATTATAAAAAAAGACTTAGTATGTTGCTCAGGAATAAGGAATCTAGGACTATATTTTCCCACCTTTTTTTCCTGTTAAATTCACCCTATTTGTACTTTTTTAAAACAAAATGTTCTCTTTTCCACCCTCACGTCGCTCCTGATTATGCAGACAGAGAAAGCTTTCTACATACAGTTGCTATCTGGCAACTGTCTTCTGTGATAGTTAACAATCATGGCCCATAAGCCACCTAATTCTGTGTGTGTGTGTGTGTGTGTGTGTGTGTGTGTGTGTGTGTGTGCGCGCGCGCGCTTGATGTTAGAGGCTGAACCCAGGGCAGTCATATTGAGCTACATCCCCCACCATTTTTTTTTTGAGACAAAATATTACTAAGTCACTAAATTGCTCAAGCTGGGCTCAAACATGTGATCTTCGCGCTTCAGCCTCTCAGAGTGCTGGGACTACAGACCCACACTTAACCAGCTCTAGTCCTGTTCTTATATAAATTTTTTGAGATATTTACTGGTACTTGGAAATGTTTACAGTCAGAGTCACTTTGAATTATTTTTGCCTAAAGGAAAGTTCTGTAATTTTGCTGAACTGAGCTAGAACCAAAAAATGCTTTTTGTTTCAGACCACCTTCTTCAGCACCCTGGGAAAGAAGTTCTGAGAGGTCAGGAAATTGGGACGACAGAGGACAGGCTACTTCTTGTGACTTTGTAGTAGACAGAACCCAGGAAGACTACCCAGTAACATCAGCTTGAGGGTGACAAGCTGGCTCAGACAGAATTTCTTACATTCTCATTGTTCATATTAAAAGGAAATTGATAATAAATATTTTTATACTCTCAAACAGTGCTGTGTTACAAAGAATTTTGGTTGAACTTCTATCCTTGTTCATCCAGTTAGTGAATCAATACCCCAAACACATTTTGCTCTCCACAGGACTGGCCCACGCCCTTTCCTTTCCCCTAAGCAATGTGTGGTTTCAAGAATACGCATATTAGGGAAGGACCTGTGGTTTCAGAGATTCAGCTATGTGACTAAATTTTAGCCAACACAGTTCTAGCATAAATGTGTAGAGCTAAATCTATCTTTTTAGCCACAAGAAAAAGCTTTCTCTGTCTTAATCTGGAAATGGTCCAAAAGAAGTCTGCTGAGAAGGCCTGTTTAGAGGAAACTGGGGAGCTGCTTTTGTATCCAAGATTTTTGGAGTACTTTATAGGACAGAGGCCACCCCTTCCTCATGCTACACATTTCCCTTAGAAAGGACATATTTTGTCTGCTAATCACATTTTCAGTCCTCTTTGTTATCACTGCCTGGCCTTGGTTACAGGTGCCACATTGCTATGCATTCTCTGATCATGGTGCTAAGTAACTCATGGATCTGCTGGTTTAGAGTTTAAAACACCATGTTTACCATGTGTCTTGGTTACTTCACCCTCGTTGCTAAGACAAAATACCCAACGCCCAAAATTAAGAAAGCAAAGGTGTATTTAGCTCACAGGTTGTGGAGAGTTCAACCCATAGTTATCTGGCTCTAAGGCAGGGTGGCATGACAGAGGGGCAACAGGTCATACCAGTGGAAGGCAGCAAAAGCAACAAGAGTGACAGTGTGGCGAGCAAGCGTCCTTTCTGCCCTTATATTGTGTGTAGTATACACCATCTCCTTGTCCTGTTCTTGCACAGGATGAGGATGTTTATGAAGTGAGGACCTTGGCCCCCTGCTGAGTAATGTAGTTGAGCTTCTAAACTTCTCATTTTTTTTAAACTTCTCAAGTTGACATAATGAATCAACCATAACAGATGGTGTGCAAATCCTCCCACAATCTCGCTCAGCTTTTCTAATGGCATTTATGCACCAACAGTGCACATGTGTATATCTATGTGCATATGCACATATGTTTCACCACGGCCTTAGAACTCTGGTCCTTGGATGCATTTCATTTGTATGCTCTTTATCCACAACCCAGGCTGTTTCTTTATTTATAAACTGAACTTTTCCTCCTGGCATTCTTTCCATCTAATAGTTTACACCATAGTGCTGAACCAAAAAAACTCAGAAAAATGCATAATGCTCAACAACAATATATATGTATTTTTCACTTGGAAAGTCTTATTTAGTGTTGCTCGTCAGTGTTGTTCAGTCCTGTGACTTTGCAGCCACAGGGGTGTACTGACCATCTGCAGCCATTCTGTAGAAGGGGAAAGAGCATGGATTGTGCTTTGATGCAGCCCACATGCCTCTCACGGGTGACAGCTCTCACAGGATCACACTTAGTTGTAATGAATGCTGAAAAATATAACTAGAATGTGATATAAATACAGGATATAATATATAGATATCTAGATATAACAGATATAAATATAGATACATTTATAGAGATAAATATAACACAGATTTCTAGCTAGAAATCTTATTACTCAAAAGGACAGAGTGGGAAATGATATGCAATAATGACCCTACTTGTAAAGGGGACAAAATTGGTTATATGTGTATTCTTAGGCCATGTATCTACTACTGGCAGCCCTAGTGCATCATCCTGGGATTAGAACACAACATGGTATTTAGTATATTGTGCTATTAAGTTGAACTGTCTGGAATTGAATCTAGGTTCTTCATTTCTAAGTTCTAAGACCTTTGGCAAGTTACATTTCTTAACCTTTTCCCTGGCCTGGGAAATAAATAAATAACATTTATTTTAGCAACTGAAAAGAATTATGAATTATAATAGCACCTCCCTCACAGAATTACTGTGCTTTAATGTGTGGTAGAATATATGAATTACTTGGAACAGCATCCTAACTGTACTGAGGCACCCAAGTACCCCGCCCCCAGTACAAGTACCTGCAGCTACCACCTGGGAGCAAGAGCTGTCAGGGACACGACTGTAGGGAAGGGCTGAGTGGTTTCAATTTGGGTCCCAGAGCAGCCCCTTAGCTGCCTCACACTGCTGAATTCCCAGAGTAGGTGAGAGAAAGATAATCAAAGGAGACAGCCAGAAGTTGGAGAGCAACTGGGACCGGGGCTGGTGAACACAGACGAGGCTTCTGTGGCCAGAAGCCCGGTTCAACCTGAGTTACACAGGATTGGAAGCTCACACTGGTGCCATGTTCCCCCTAGACTTCCAGTGTGAACAGAGACGTGTCCTGGCCTGAGCTCTGCTCCTTAACCCTAGACTGAGAAAAACACTCATACATCCAAAACAATAGAAAACTTTCTTTTATTATACTTTATATGATGCCATTGTTTTTTGTTTTTTATTTTTACTGTATTTTTTTATTCTTTCCATTTTCCTGCTTCTATATGTGTTGGCCCACACTTTTATTCTATTATTTTATGCTTTTCTCTTTTATGTGTCTCTGTGTATGTGTGCTTCTCTTCATCTTGCCTTTTTCCTCCCAAGATGATTCACAGGGTAAGGAAATTTTCCCTTCTTGCTTTATATCCTTCTTGGTGTTATCCACATCTCTTTGCCTGACTTCTTTCTCCTGTGTCTTATTCATTCTCAATATTTCTCTTTTTCCTCTCTGCCTTTTAATTTGCCTCCCTTCAATATTTTCTCTAACATATATATCAGTCGTAGAATCTTTTCCCATCCCCATTTCTCACTGCCAGTTTTGTATGTAGTTTTCCCTATTATCTCCTTCTACATATGTAACATACTCTCACTATCAATAGGAACACTGGTTCCCGCCTCCTATTTCCTCCTTCCCATCACACAGAGAAAGGTCTTTTTTTAAAAAAGAGCTGTTTTTCTCTTTCTTCCCCCACCCGAGCATTACCAGTCCTCAAAACCCTGGGCCTTAAATAACTAATTCTACAAGATTACTGCTGAATGCTGTTTTTCACCATTAGAAAAGGCACAGCCTCTTGCAATAGAAACAGTGGATTCAACAGAGATAAAAATGCAGATGAAACTAGTAACATTCATGGATAAAATCAACAAAAAAAAAAAACAGGAAAAGAAACAACACAGGATACACCGACAGATAAAGAAGACAATCATTATAAACAACCAATACAATTTAGTGATATCTCTCAATGTTAATGGCCTCAACTCTCCAATTAAAAGAAACAGACTGAATCAAAAAACAGAATCCAACAATCTGTTGCATTCAAGAAATTCATCTAATTGAAAAAGATACTAGTGGCCCTGAATCAAGGCAGCAGTTTTCTGAAGCTGTTGGTTTCAAGCAGGAGCCTAAAGTGGTATATTTCTATGGGCTGTTGGCCATTTCAGAACTTTAGAAATGTAATGGTCAATTCATTAGAAAGAAACAAATAACTAAATAAATTTTACGAGAGGACTTCAAGATGGCAACTGGGTAGGCAGCAGAGAGAGAACCTCCCGGAGGAATGCCACTCAGACAAAGGAATATAGGAATATAGCAACATGTGAAGGACAGAAAGGAAAGAGCGTCAGCTTCGGAGACCATCCTCACGGAAGCCTCTCGACTCGGCCAGGGGAGAGCAGAGTTCTGAGAGCTGGTCCAGGGCTGGAGAGGGGAAGGCACAGCCGGGAAAAGAGGCAATGGCAGTCGGGAGCAGTTGTCGAACCCAGTGCGAGGATGAGAAGTTACGACAGCCACTGGGGCAGAGTCCCCACCCTGTGGCAACCTTCCTAATCAGCGCCTGGAGAGAATCAATGCAACTAGTACACAGCCCACCACGCCCAGCTCTGCACCTGCCTCGAGGTGGTGGTCCCCTGCTTCTCCGCTGGGCAAGCAGCTACCAGCAGAGAGCAGCAGGGAACATCAGCGGCAAGCTGTGGTGGCTCCCAGGGATCCCGCCGAGGAGCGGACGAGGGCTCCAGCACCGCAACGGGACAGAGATACAGATGGAGGTGGATTGCATGCCTCCATGCCCTTCTCACTCCAAATCAGGCAGGAAGCGTGAGCTGGGTTGCCGGGACTCAGCTCCCACCCTGAACTCTCTCTGGGAGCACATTGGGTCTCTGCGGCTTGAGCAAGCACCGCCTGTTTCTGGCAACAATGGGATGAATCCACAGTCTTCAGGACTCACCCCAAACTATTAATGTGAGCACCAAGCGGGTCTCCTTACAGCTTGCACATAATGAACCTTGCATGAAGCCATAGCAGCAAATTAGATGAAAAGCAGCAGACCGGGAGTCTGAAAAACAACATACTCTGTACAGCAGACCCGAGATAATCCTCCAACTCTATTCTAGAACTAATCTTTAATGGTAATACTAGAGATCAGGAGGAGGCAGGAGAAGAAAGGACCTCTGGCATCAAGGCAACGGGACGGAACTGAATAGGTTGGGGGTGCGTGCCCCACAGCCACTCCACTGTGGGCCCCCTGCTGTGAGCCCCGTGGCTGCTCTGCTATGGGCCCCACTGAGGGTGCCCCATGGACTGGACGGGCCCCCACCCACAGCACCGCAATGGGGCGGAGCCGGGCAGTCCGCTGTGAGCATAGGTGCTTTTCCATCTCTGACCATGGCAGTTTGTATACACCCATACATGTTATAGTATAGCCTGAGGCAGCTGTATCTCTTCCCAAGGCGAGAGTCCAGGGGTATGGATAAACCCAGGAATACAGTTATTATCACAGGGAGGATGACTGATTGAGTGGTGGGGCACTCAATGAATGAATGATCAAATGGGCCATCATCTGTGCAACTGAGTAACAAATGTCAAGGTAACATGTAGGACAGCATCCAGAGCTAATTCCCTTCTCTGTTCTCTATAATTTTGTATTTCCTCAATTGTTTTTGTATTAACAGAAGTGAAGATAACTTTATATTATACAGCATCCAGTGCTAATTCCCTACTATCTTCTCTATAGTCTGGTGTTTCCTTTAATGTTTATGTGTTAACTAATATGAAGATGACATTATGTAATACAGCATCCAGTGCTAATTCCCTACTATATTCTGTATAATTTTGTATTTTTGGTATTGTTTATGGCTTATTCTGGTTCATGTCTCCATTCTTCTGTCTTTAAAATAAAAAAAATAAAATTAGTTTGAAAATGTTGTTTAAAACAACTATTGTCATTCTTGTTAGATTATTAATTTATTTTTTCCTAAAATAAATATATGTGTGTGTGTGTGTGTGTGTGTGTGTGTATACATATATATATAAACAAGAAAGTATTGTGGTGATTTTATATACTTGCTGGAGGGCTGTTTGTTGAATCTTTCAGTTACTGAATCAGAGATGTTAAAACATCCCACCTCAATCTGTGGTTTTCTCTGTATTTCTCCCTTTAACTCTATCAGTTTAGCTCCATGAATTTTGATGTTCTACCATCTTTTGCATGAGAATGATTGTTTTGCTTTCCCAACAAATTTCTTCTTTTCTCCTTCTGCAGTATCTCACCTGGTTGGTTTACTGTCACACCCTTTCCCTTGGAAGCTGCCTTTTCTCATATTAATGCACTTACCCCAAAGTTCTTATGATTAATGTAGGTTACAACTTTTTCATTTCTTACACTTTCAATTTATCTATGTCTATTTTTCAGTTGCATACCTTCTAGAAATCAGATATCATCATTGCATTTTGAAAATCATTTTATTTTTAAATGATTATAAACTCACAGGTAGTTGAGGAATAAGATGCCCCATGCACTCTTTACCCAGTTTCACCCAGTGGTAACAGTTTGCAAAAATAATAGGATGATGTCAAAAGTAGGAAATGTACTTCTTCACCAGCAGTGTGTGACAGACCTGATTTCTTGTCATCCACCCTTGCATTAAGTAACTGGTATTTTTCATGTAGGTTTGGGTGACAGAGCATCGTAGTTTTTATCATATTTCTTTATGGATATTTAGCTTTGTACTTCTTTAATGTATTGTATTTGTTTAATGGATATTTAGTTTTATTTCTTTAATGGCTAATTATGGTGAATTTCATTTTTAAGGGTTTCACTAGGTCACTAAATTGCCAAACTGGGCTGAAACTCATGATTTTCTTACCTCAGCCTCTCTTCAGTGCAGTCCAATGACAGGCCCGCCCCACCACACCCAGCCTCAATGTTTTTATTTGCCTATTTGATGAATTGTCTTTAATTCATTTTGCCTCTTTTCTAATATTCTTTATTTTGAGTTTGGGGGAACTTTGTAAAATACACGCTAGACATTTCTACCTTCACAGACAAGTTCTGCACATATTTTGTCCAGTTTGTGGTGCTAGTTCACCCGGAGCTCCAATGGGGAGGACCGGCCGCCTATGGAAGTCTTCCCAGATCTCCATCAGGCACTGGATGGCGCTGATTGGAGTCATACTGACTGTATGAGTAAATAAACAAGCAGGTGTTTGAAATCCTATAACCACCTC
Organism: Dinomys branickii; assembly: GCA_004027595.1. Taxonomy (NCBI): domain Eukaryota; kingdom Metazoa; phylum Chordata; class Mammalia; order Rodentia; family Dinomyidae; genus Dinomys; species Dinomys branickii. The sequence goes on along the minus strand of PVLD010010002.1, from coordinate 62,609 downwards.
AAAATAAAATTTTATTTTAGAGTAGTTTTATAAGTACACAAAAACTGTGAGTGAAGTTCAGAGATATCTCCTGTGGCCACAACCTAGTTTCCTGTTTGGTTAACATCTAGCCCCAGCCCTAACCCTAAGCCAATGTGTTTTAGGTAGCAAGAAGGAAAACAACAATATTTAATCTAGAGATTCCTCAGTAAACTAGGATTAGCAGTCCCATTCAATCCAGCTATGTCCCTTTGGGGTATTTTTTTAGAAGAACTGAAAACATTATACCACAGTGATATACATGCACCCATGTTTATAGCAGCACAATCTGTAATAGATAAACCATGGAAGCAACCCAAATGCTCATCAACTGGAATGGATAAAAAAAATTGTGCTATTCTCACATAACGGAATATTCCTCAGCTATAAAGAAAGGTAAACTCAAGGCTTTCATAGGTAAATGGAAGCAACTGGAGAGCATACTCATAAGTGAAATAAATCAGACCCACATGTGTAAATACTATATTGTCTCACTAGTGTAAAAACCTAAAAGAGAAAATAAAATCTAAGAGATACAATAGACATTGTGAAAGGGAAAGGAACTGCTCAAAAGGAAAGAACAACTGGGATGAGGGAAAAGAGAAAAGAAAGAATGAAGGGAAAAATTATCTATATATGTACACAGAGAATAACTAAGATAGTTGTACTACTCATTTCTATTGCTTTATTGAAAGGAACAGTTAATTTTTAATTGTTTGATCAATCTTACATGCCTATATTTAACTTAGTAACCAACTTGAAGATAACATGTAATACAACAGCCATTGTTAATATCCTATCAGCTTATCTGAAATTCTGTATTGCTTCTATTGTTTTGGTGTTGTTTTGTTTATGTCTGTTTGTTAATGCGTTTTCAATCTTTTATCTTTAAAATTAAAAAATAAAGAAATTTTTAAAAAGAGAAAACCAATATGGACTGGCTTAAGATTGATGTATTTAAAGCAGTAACATTAAACAGTATGAGCTGTAGTTCAAAACACCCAAATACTGTTGTGCAATTCATGCAAAGAAAAACACAGTAAATTCCAAATTCCAGAAACAAATGCAGCTGCATTCCCAGAGGTGCTGACTCAGCACTTATCAGGATGCATAGATGCTGCAGGCTTCTTTGAGTATCCTGGATACCGAAGAAAAGCCACTGTGTACTGAGGGTGGAGCCCTGGAAGCCTCCTGCTCCAATCTAGCCAGGCCTGGCTGGGTGGGCAGGTTATTCATATGTTTATCATTTGGCACATTTTCTATTAAACCCATACATTATTTACAAGGGAAAGAAATTTTTGCTATGAAAAATTTTAGTTCAGCAACTTCTGTAATAAGTAAGAAGTGCAGAAAGAATTGTGATCCTCTGGGTAAATAAATGCCTACCGGCTTTTGGCTGTATAACAGAATGCTACAAAAATATTGTAACATGGCATGGTTATTCCCAATTTAACAGAGAAAGCAGAGGTTTGCAGAGGCAAAGCAATCTCATTTCTGAAGAAATTGATAAACATCTTACTTACTGTTCCTCTGGACCTATGAGAGTCAGTGACTATGATGCAGAATATGTCTTATGAATTCAAAAGATCTATAAGTCATGACAGAAGACACACTGAGTTGTCTTATTAAAGTGTTGGAATGCCCACCTCATCCACCTGGGTTCCTTCTGTGTTGCTTCAAGGTTAATAAAGCCTCCCTTCCCAAGATACACTTCCCCCAGCACACAAAACAGCAAGAGTGTGAGCCACCTCGGACAGTGAAGGACTCCTGCTCCACTATGTGCGGGTTCCGACTAGCAACATCTCCCAAAGATCCAGCAACTGACTAGGCCTCATTCGTTTCCCCACAAGCCCAATGCATAGGCCCAGAGACATGACCAGGTCAAACCCATGAACCCAAGACAAGCAGATACTAGGGAGAGTGCATGTCACTCTTTAAAAATGAACTATAGCAAGAAACATGTCAAAAACTTTAAAATCATTTGGCTTATCAGGATACATGCCATATACGAAAATATGGCAGCTTAAAAATGGTGAACAAAAGTCAAGGATAAATAATGGCAAGATGAAAAAACAACAGTATAAGATGAAAGTTATGTTAGGTGAAACAGTTGTATTTTCAAGGAAACAAATGACCTGGAAAAGTTAATCACATGTGGAGGTGCACACCTGTAATCCTAGCACTCTAGGAGGATGAGGCAGAGAGATCACTAGTTCAAGCTGAGCCTGGGAAACTCAGCAAGACCTTATCTCAAAATGAAAAATAAAAGGATGTAACTTGGTGAAAAGATTCTGGGCCCAAAACCCAGTA
>PVLD010010002.1:0-60181 GCA_004027595.1 Dinomys branickii | reverse complement strand
GTGCCACCATCCCTGGCTAGGACTTCCTAATTTTTGTATAGTGAGATCTCCAGGAAGCAACTCACACTGGCCTCCATTCTATTATTAGCAAGGAGACCAACCCCTCACACTATAGACTTCAATTACCTCTCTTGCACTCACTCAGGGTTCTTTATTCCTTGATTCCTTGTAGCCTTGGTTTTCTCCTCTCTCATACTCAAATGAACTGTAGCCACAGGGAGAATAACTGACCCTCAGAAGCAGCCCCACCTCAACCAGCTATTCCCCTTCTGGGTATTTTCCCAGAAGATCTGAAAACATCATATCACCATGATATATGTGCACCCATGTTTATAGCAGCGCAATTTGTAATAGCTAAATTGTGGAAGCAACCCAAATGTCCATCCATAGAGGTCTGGACCAAAAAACTGTGGCATTTTTATATAATGGAATATTGCTCAACTATAAAGAGGGACGGATTTGGGGCCTTTGTAGGCAAATGGTCACAACTAGACACCATACTCATAAGTGAAATAAATCAGAGATACATATGCAAGCAAAGTATTGTGTCACTGGTGTAAGAACCTGAGGGTGGAATATAAACTAAGAGGTGTGAAGGAAATCTGTTCAAAAGTAAAGAACAGATGGGATGAGGGAAAGGAGAAAAGGAAGAAAGGCAAATATGTATGTATGTATGTATGTATGTATGTACATAGGTGCAGGATGGCTAACATGGTTCCACTATTGTCTTATGTCACTTTATGGTAAGGAATAGTTGATGACTGGTTGTTTGATTAATCTTGTATGTCTATATGTGTTTTCCTGAGCATACCCTTTGAAGTTATCAATATGCAATGCAACAACTATTGTTGGTTTCCTGTTGCTTTGTCTATAATGCAATTTTAATTATACTGTTACTGTGCTACTTTATGTCTCTTCGTTAATGCTTTCCTCTTTCTTGTTGATGTTGTTCTTTTTCTTTTACACTTTAAAAAATAAAAAAAATTATAAAAAAAAAAAAAGAAGTAGCCCCACCTCGCTCAGCAGAACCATCCTGGGGATGTTCTCATTATGCAACTCTTCCTCCACCTTCTGGCATGACATTTCCTCAGCCCATCACAAGGCACAAATGCTTTTTAATTCCTGCTTGGTGGGCAAGAATTCGGTGATGACTTCCTCAGCAGCTCTCTTGGAAGATACGCTTTTGAGCTGTCCACCTGTCAGGCACAGTGGTCCATGGACAGAGTTGTTGAAAAAGTAGAAGAATGAAAGAAACTCTTTAAGAACGTCTCAAGTAACTTATTCTACAGTCATCTGTGGTGTTAACACTCCAAATGACAAAATTAGTATCTAACCTAGAGTCATCTGTGCTGATACTGAAGTTCCTAAACAAAGTTATAAGGACAAAGAGGAGTACACAACATGCAGTGTGTCTAAATACGGTGGCTCTACACACAGTAAGTGCTATAATGCTGACCAACACTGACCAACTAGGAACTCAGCAGGACACACGGAAGTAGTGAGAAAGGTAGGGATTTGTTAAAGGAAAGTACACTCCACAGAGCCGGAGCGAGCTGATGAGAAAACTCAGGAGCCACTGATTCAGAATGGCCCTGTCTGTTTTGGACTTTGAACTATTTATTGGGACAGTTTCCGGGTCTTGGGGCCTGGGGTGGCACCAAAGGAGACCAATTAACTGAAAGTCTCAACTCTCATATCAGGAGAGGTTACTTTTTACTTTATATAGACCTACATGGAATAAGCCTGGTTGCCAAAGTCCACAGTGGGTGGGATCAAAGCTTCAATGCTAATGACATACTGACCATGGGGCTTCCCTAGGTTACTGTGAAACTGCACACGTGCTCCTCAGCCTCATGCCAGAAGCCAAGGAAGCACGATGACGGTAGGAGGAAAAAGTTTTAGGTTATGTCAGGATGTTAAGGAAATATGATGAAACTAGGGTACTCTTTTGCCTTCCAAGAACCAGAAGGTATCCTGTCAATTGTGAGCCTAAGACAAGGATGTCTCCCACTGTGTCCTGCCTCAATATGACTGGTAAATGCAACACTGTGGATATAAACACGCCCACCTTCTTGGCTATCAGATGAGTTCCTAGCACAGTACAGCACGGTATTGTGTAGAGAGCATCATGGTAAACCTAAGAATGATGATGCTCCCAAAAGCACTGTGTACAAAAAGTCAGGTGTACATGCAAGTGTCTATGCTGGTGGAGAAAATAATCACATTAGAAGAAACCTAATATAATCTCTGCAACCAGGTGACTGGTTGGCCCTAGGAATCAGACTATAATAACAGAAATGAAGCTTCAGTCTCTGCAGGGATCAGGTGTGGCACTTACCAAAAGTATATCCAGGTCAGCCTTGACCAGAGAAAGTCCCACTGTTGAGCCTATTTGCAATCCATATCCTGACATTATGGCCCCTCTGTGCATGAGTCCAGTGAGCACCGAGGGAGCTTGGGGAGCCAGGGGATAGGCATTCACAGAGACGGTTCCCCTGTCCTGACGGTTGATCATCACACTGTTATGATGACACACGGGCAGTATGCACATAGGACAAGTATGTCTCCCCCTACTGGCCTTACAAAAAGTTTATCTGAATTTCTATTTTGCAACTGGTTATTGTTCATCTTTCCTTTTGTTCCTAAGTTTGTGAACACCCAAAGCAAAAGCCACTACTCATGAACAGATCCTTGATTTCTGAACTATTCCTATTCCAGAAAAATGAACAACTAAATGCACTGCTTAAGTTGTGCCTATTAAGAAGTTCTATCACCTTATTGTCCTTCAGAATCACCCTGGAGGGGCTGACCCTACAATATTGTGGTTAGCCTAGCTCAGATGATACCAATAGTCCATCAGAACTAGCTGTAAGTTAGACCTGCTTTTTCCTCCGGTCAGTTGGTCATAGGAAGCTTCCCATGAAACCGAGGGGAGAAGGAAAGCCGTTGTAGCCATTTAACAGGATTACACACCATGGGGGACATTCAAATACGGAGTGTGGGAGAGGGAAGTCAGCAAGTAATGGCTGACACTTGGGAAATATGTCAGGAATGAGATAAGGTTTTTCTTAATGTTCCTGTTCTACAAGAGAAAAACCAAGTTAAGGGATTCATCCAGGTCATTCGACTAGCAACATGGGATTGTGAAGCTGAGCAGTCTTAACTCCTGAGTGTTCCACACCACCACTCCTAGCCCTTCAAGCCTACTTAGCAATTAGAAATTTAGAAAAGAAGAGGAAGTAGTGTTGTATGCTTGAAATCCTAGATCTCAGGAGTCAGAGGTGGGAGGAACTGGGTTCCAGGAGCTCAAGACTAGCGTGGGCAATGTCAATCTCAAAACAAGAAAAAGCAGATCTCTGAGAGAATGGCAACAAATCTATTGGCTGCTAGTAAAGTCCTTTGGCGCCATCTGCTGTTGGTCCAAGGCTGGCTGTAGCAAATACCCTCACCTGTTGGGATTGTCACCTGCTTACTGAAATGAAACACCTACAGATGTTTCTTCTCTGCCTCTGGATCATTTGTTCAAACACAGAAATTGTATTACTATCCTTGTTTAAATAAAAATGGTGGTTCTAACCAGATGAATAAATAGAAAAGAAGCGAAAATTGGATAATGACCCCAAAATGGGCCACTCTGGCTTTGGGATCAAAAGAAGGAGGGCTAGCATTCATCCACCTTTGCATGTTGCTGACAGACGCTGCACATCCTTCTAACATCCTTCTAACACAGTTCGCTACCTGGTAGGAGCTGCTGTAACTGAAAAGGTAAACTAGATCCTCAAAAGATAAGAGTATTTATGCCTGGACCATAATTTAGTGCTCACCAGGATTCAGGCCTGACCAAGATCCGGCTAGCAGCATTGCCACACGTCAGTAGCAAAGTAAGCACAAAAACATTTTGCACTGATAAAGTCTATATGGTCAGCTGTGAGGAAATATTACCTGGTTCTCCTTGACAGGAGCACTTCTTTATTTGTAAGTTTTATTACATTAGATAGATACATCAATTCAACTCAAGGCAGAAAGGCTTTATGACACTGTGGACTAAGCCATTAAGCAGCGGGCAGGAGATCACAGTTGCAGGTTGCAAGAACATCTCCAGGAGAGTCTAGAGCAAAAGAGAAGATAGAGAAAAGATACAGGTTGCCTGACAGCACTTCCTCAGGATAAAGGACCAGGTACTCCCTCTGATTCAACTATTTTTTCTTTGAACTATAACGTGCATTTTTAATGTCTACCATGTGCAAAATTTAATTATTCATACATGTTGTTTGAACAAAGACATGCTCTCCCACATGAGCATACAAGATAGTGACAGAGAATCCAAGAAGCATGAACATCCCATGGGAATTCCATCAAGCTTTTGATTCAGAGGCTGAATATTATGTCTTCTGAGGCTTAATATTTCTGGAAGAAAAAAAAAGAAAAACAAGCCAGGCATGGTTGTGCAAGTCTGTAATCTCAGGAATCTGGACAGCTAAGGCAGGAGAATCGCAAGTTTCAGCCGAACCTGGACAATTTAGGGACTTAGTGAGACCCTGTCTCAAATAAATTTTTTTAATTTTATTGGCAAGGAATGTAGCTCAGTGCAAAGAAAGTTCCTAGGTTCAATTCCCAGTTCTTCAAAAAAATTATTTAAATAAAAGCCGGTTGTAGATTTTCCCATAAAGGAAATTTTTACCTAGGATAGTTTGCCTAGCCCTGTAATATTCTTAAATTTCAAGGCCAAAAAATTGTCTCCATTGCAAAATATAAGAAAAACCATTGAGCATTCAACACAAGTAGTAGATGTAGTCTTACTAGCCACTGTGGCAAGTCACTGCACTCATGGTCCTCAGTGCATCCTACTCCGTGTCCGCATCTCAGTGCATCGTTTCTTCTCTTTCTGTCAAGAGATGGAGTCTGTTTCTTCACACTCTTGATTTGGAGTTGGGCTGGAAGTTTGTAAAATAAATAACTAGCTTTGACTGATAAGGGATGGCAGAAGTGACACCATATGAGATCAGAGACTTGGTCCTGCTGGTCCTGTGTTTCCTGATATTCCCATTTGGCCACTGTCTTGCTTACTTTCCTCTCATTGCTGAGACAAAATCTCCAACCCCCAAAATGAAGGAAGGAAAGGTTTATTTAGCTTATAGTTTGTGGACGTTTCAGTCCATACTTGGCTGCTTCAGAGGCAGAGTGGCACAGGGCAGAGGGCAAATGTTCATGGCGGCAGAACACAGCAACAACAACCAGCAAAAGGAAAGAATGGCTGCAAGCAGCCTCTTTTACTCCCTTACACTGTAAACAGCCTACCCCTACCCAGGGGTCGTGTAGCTCTCACACAATCTCCATGACCTCCTCTTCCACAGGCTCAGGATGTGTACAAAGTAAGCACTCCAGCTTTCTGCTGAGTCCCTCAGCCAAACCTCTGGACTCCCCAAGTTGACACAACATATCAACCATAACAGCTACCTGAGACCACTGTGCCATGAAGAAACCCTACTGAATCTACTGAACAAGAATGCAGTGGTATCTGGAGCAGGGCCAAGGAGCCCCACCCACAGACAGCCCAGTGGTGGAGCCCATCCTGAGACCACCCCCAGCTTGACCTTTCGTGTGACTCAGGCTGTCCTGGAGACCACAGCAGCAGAGACGACCAAACCCTAACCCCCAGAATCATCAGAAATAATTGCTGTTGTTGTTTTAAGCTATTATTTGAGTGGTTTTCTGCAGCAAGAAACAACTAATATACCTCCCAGGGACATTTAAATACCAAACCAAATTCTGAGTGCCCTCGCTGTGCAGAAAAACTTCTCTAGTTGGGAAAAAAATCAAAGCCCTGTGTGATCTTAGCATCCCTCTAATTTGCCCAAATATACTAGATATTTTAATGCAAACTAATAGCTCATAGACTAAATCTTGAAATGATTATTTTCTACTAGGAAAGGAACTTCGCACCTTCTCACGTGCAACACTGGGTTACCTTGAAGTATAAAGTCTTTGGTTAAAAATAAATACTACACTAAAAAGAAAAAAACATAAATACATATGAATAACTATAAAGCAGTGTTATTATTAAAACTTAAAGATTCTTATTCTAATACACTGTGTCTCTTTTTACAAGGATTTTTTTGCATGAGAATAAAGGAAATCTTGTTTTGGTTTAATGCCTTCCAGGTCTCCGCTCTATTACAAGAAAAATTACAAAAGAATTACAAATGTACAATAGGCTAATGATTAATAATCATGACAAGTCAGAAAAAAATAAAAACAAAAGATTCTAGATCTAAAGCCCTTTTACCATATATTGTTACAAATCAGAAGCCAAGTGTCTTGGTTACTTTTCTCTTGTTGCTGAGACAAAATACCCAACACCCAAAATGAAGGAAGTAAAGGTTTATTTAGCTTACAGTTTGTGGAGGTTTCAGTCCTTACTTGGCTGGTTCTGAGGCAGAATGGCACATGGCAGAGAGCAAACTGTCCATGGCAGCACAGCACAGCAAATACCACAAGCAAAAGGGAGGAATGGCTGCAAGCAGCCTCCTCTCTTCCCTTACATTGTAAACAACCTACCCCCACCAAGGGGGCGTGTACCTCTCACACAATCTCCATGCCCTCCTCTTCCACAGGCTCAGGATGTTTACAAAGTAAGCGCCCCAGCTTCCTCCTGAGTCACTCAGCTAAACCTCTAGATTCCCCAAGTTGACACAATATATCAACCATAACACCAAGTGTGGTGGCTCATGCCTGCAATCCCAGTATTGAGGAGGTCGAGGCAGGAGGATGGGGAGTTTGAAGGAAATCTGGATGGCTATAGTGATAACCTGACTCAAAAATGCCAAGGAAACACAACCTGGAACATGGAGGACGGGGGGCAGAAGGGTCAGTTAAATATGGTAATTAAATTTTAATTCAAGTTCACTTGTATCAAAATAATTTGATTCACGAATTTCATAGAGAGATCTACCTACTGTCTGATTCCTGTTATAGTATAAAACAAAAATGTACACACAGGATCAGGGTAAGCATAAACGAGACTTTGACTTTGGATTTCTAAGAGACAAGACTAACTGAAACCATCTAGAAAGAGGGATTCAAAGTGGCTGAATATGAAAGGAGCCACATTGGAACTAATCTGAGAAATCAACTGAAAACACAGGCAATAGGAGGAAAGGTAGGGACATACATACTGAGGCCGAAACCAATCTGAACTAAGACACTTGGAGATCAAACAAAACACAGACATAGAGATCCAGCCCACAGGCCTGCCTATGGCACTGTCCCCCGCATGCTGAGCAAGACCTACCATGCTGTAAAGTCTGCAAGAAATGGATGGACTGAAAAGGTGTGGCTAACACACCAAATAGGATAGATTTGGGATATGGACCCCTTGCCTCTTGTGCCTTCCTCCACACAAAGAATCCAGCAATCGGGCAGCAAATTTTGCTGACACTGCTCCCTCCTTAAAGGGTCACCAGCATTTGTTTCCTGGTCATGCACCCCACCTAACTGGAATCCCTAGTGACAAGTTTAAAGACCATAGCAGAGGTGATCCACAACCCTTCCTGCCCTGCACTAGTAATAGGGATGCAGATATGCAGGACTTAAACAGTCGTGTGGAGATTCCTCAAAATCGAGGACTAGAGGTCCCATTTGACCCAGCTATTTCCCTGCTCGACATCTTCCCAAAAAAATCAAAAGCCTCACACCACAGTAACATATGCATACCCATGTTTATAGTAGCACACTTTGTAATCGTTAAATTTTGGAAACAACCTAAATGCCCATCCACTGATGGATAAATATGTAGGTTTTTTATACAGTGTAGTACTACTCAGGCATAAAGAAGGATAAACTTGAGACATTTTTAACTAAATGGACAGACCGTGAGACCATGCTCTTAAGTGAAATAAATCAGCCAGATATGCAAATATCACGTTGTCTCTCTGATGTAAGAAAACGAAAGTGTAAATAAAGCCAAAATGTATAATAGGTATCGTAAAATAAGAAGAACTTGTTCAAAAGGAAAGGGCCACTAAGGAGGAGTGAGGGGGGAAAGGAAAGAAGAGAAAAGAGAGGTAAAATAGAAACAAAGCTTTGTAAATAAGGAGGAGCACAGGGGTTGCAAGGAGGGCAGGGGAATGGGAAAAAGAGGAATCGAGCTATATAATACACAGGGACAAATTCTCTATGATGAATGTTAACATTATGTACATCTCAACTGTACCAATAAACTTAATTTTAAAACATCAGATGAACACCAGTACAATTGTAATGGAGGTCCTCAGTAAACCTCACTATCACAAATACATCATTAGACAAAAAAATCAACAAAGTAATATCACTGCTGAACCAAACTTTTAAACAAATGGACTTAACAGATATCCACTGTGTGTTCCCCCTAACAACAAAACACACATTCTTCTCAACAGCACATGGGACTTTCTCCAAAATAGGCCATGTGTGAGTCAATAAAGCATGCTTACATAAATGCAAAAAAATTACAGTTAAACCATGCATATTATAAAGCAACAGTGCAATGAAATTAAAAGTCAGTGGCAAAATAAACCACAATAATTATACACACACACACGGAAATTAAACAACTCCTGAATAACCAGTGGGTCATAGATGAAACTGGGGAAAAAACTTAGACAATTCTTATAATCAAACTATAAAGCCAGTGTGACATACTAGAGTCCACAGGACACAATGAAAGCAGTCCTAAAAGGGAAGTTTATAGCAGTGAATGCCCACACCATAAAAATAGGAGGAACCCGAATAAAGGACCTAATAATGACCTCAAGGTCCTAAAGAAAACAAGAACAATCCAAATCCAAACCTAGTATAAGGAAGGAAATTATAATAACCAGAACAGAAATTAATGAAATATAAAGAATCAATAAATCAAAGTTCTAGTTCTTTGAAAGAATAAAAAATACACAAATCCCTAACCAATCTTTTCAAAATAAGGAAAGACCCAAGTCCATGCCTTTACAAATGAAAAAGACAAAGTCACAACAGATTCTGCCAAAATCCAGAAGATCACTGGTAACTATTTTGATGACCTGCACTCTAATAAAATGACAATTCATAAGACATGGAGAATTCTTACATAAACATGTATCTAGATACATATGAATCAAGAAATTATAGAAATCCTGAATAATACAGTATCAGGCAATGATATTGAAAAATTAATAGGAAAAATATGAACCAAGAAAATCTCAGGGCCTGGTGGGTTCACTGCCAAGTTCTACAGGAACTTCAGAGAGGATTTAATGCCAGTACTCCTCAAACTCTTTTATGAAACTGAAAGAGAAGTAGTACTCCCCAAATCATGCCTGGAAGCAAACATTACCCTAGTTCCAAAAGCAGAAAAGGACCCAGCTTAAAAAATGAACTATAGGCCAATCTCTTTAATGAACATAGATGCAAAAACCCTCAATAAGGTACTAACAAACAGAATGCAGCAAATCACCAAAAAGATTGTACATCATGAAAAAGTAGGATTCATTCCAGAGATGTGGAGATGACTCTCCAAACGCAAATCAATAAATGTAACGTACCATATAAACAGAAGCAAGGCCAAAAATCACCATCATCATCCCAATAGATACAGTGAAAGCATTTGACAAAAGCCAACATCCATTCATGATTTTAAAAAACTAAATAAAAACTAAATAGGTACAGAAGATCCTTATCTTAATCTGATAAACCAACGGCCAGCTTCATATTAAATGGACAGAACCTGAAGACTTTCCCTCTTATATAAGGAACAAGACAAGGGTATCTGCTGTCACCACTCCTGTTCAATATAGTTCTCAAAAAGTTGACTGCCACAATTAGAAAAGAGAAAGAAATAAAATGAGATACGGATAGGAATGGGAGAAGTTAAATTATCACTATTTGCTGATGACATGATCCTCTATATAGAAGACCCCAAAAATTCCATTCCACTATAATTAATAACCAAATTCAGTAGTATATGAGATACAATGTTAACACTCAAAAATTAATAGCATTTCTGTACACCAATAACAAACTCACTGAGAGACAAATTAGGGAAACAATACCTTTCACAAAAGTTCCAAGAAAAATTAAGTACTTATAAATTAACCCAACCAAGGAAGTAAAACACCTATACAATGAAAACTATGGTATACCAAGAAAAAAAGAGATCAGAGAGGACATGAAAAAATGGAAAGGTATTCTGTTTCTGGATAGGCAGAACCAGTATAGTTAAAATGGCCAAATTTCCAAGACTATTACACAGATTTAATGCAACCCCAGTCAAAGTAGCAATAGCATTTTTCACAGTACTAGAGAAAACAATCCTAAAATTCATATGGAACCAAAAGAGACATGGAAATGCAGAAGTATCTCTATGCAACATGAGTAAGCCAGGTGGCATCACAATCCTGAACTTGAAGTCATACTACAAAGCCACGGTGAAAAAAAAAACAGCATGGTATTGGGAAAAAAGACAAGTGGATCAGTGGAACAGGATAGAGGATGCAGAAACAACTCCCAAAATACTCAGCTACCCAATCTTTGACAAGGGAGTCAAAAACTTAAGATGGAGGGAAAACAGTCTTCTTTAACAAATGGTGCTGGAAAAGCTGGATATACATATGCAGAAGACTGAATCCAGATCCGTATCTCTTACCATTCACTAAACTAAAGTCAAAATGGAGTAAAGATGTAAATATCAAAATAGAGACATTTAATGTACTGAAGATAAAATGGGTAAAACTCTTGAAGACAGAGGCAAGAACTTTCTGAAGAGAACCCCAATTGCACAAGAAATAATATCGAGAATCAATAAATGGTATCATGTCAAATTAAAGTTTCTACACAGCAAAGGACACAGCTAAGAGTGAAGAGACAACCTACAAAATGAGAAAAAAACGTTGCCAGCTATTCATCCGAGGGATACAATCTAGAAGATATAAAGATAGGAACTCAAAAATATTAGACCCCAAAAAAGTAAAAGACCCAATCCAAAAATGGAGAACTGTAATAAATATACACATCTCAGATGAAAAACAAATGACCATATTTGAAAAAGTTCAACGTTGCTGGCCACTTGGGAAGTAAAAACTAAACAATGCTAAGATTTCATCTCTCTCCAGAAAAAAATAACTATTACAACGAAATCAAATAATAACAAATGCTGGAAAAGCTGCAGGGAAAAGAACTCTTCTACATTGTTGGTGGGAATATAAACTAGTACAGTCAGTACGGAGATTCCTCAAAAAAACTAAAAGCAGGAATTACATTTGACCCAGCTAGTTCTCACTGTCTTCCCAGAAGAGTAAAGGCGCCATATTACAGTGGGACACGCATATCCATGTTCGTAGCAGCACAATGCACAATGATTACACCTTGGAAATGGCCTGTATGCCACCAACAGATGAATGGATAAAGAAAATGTGCCGTTTATACAAATGGAGGTCTACTCTGCCATAAAGATGGATAAACTTGGGCCAGGGATATAGCTCAGCAGCACAAGCACCTGCCTAGCAAGTTCAAGGTCCTGAGTTCGATTCCTAGTACCACAAAAAAAAAGGATAGACTTGAGTTGTTTGTAGAAAAATCAATGCACTTTGAAATTATAATGTTAAGTGAAGTAAATTGGACACACAAGATTAAATACTGTATGGTTTACCTTATATTAGAAACATAAATATAAGAGAAAAATAAAAGCTAGACGGGGGGTCCTCAAAAGGGTTCTTGGTTTATTAATCAACATATTATTGGTTTATCCATCAAAATATTGTGATTTTATTATGATGTTTGTAGTATTTGACAGCTTTTTAAATGTGTATAAGCATAAGACTTCATAAAGGGTTCTTTCACCACTCATAACATCACTTTGTATTTTTGTCAAGTAAATGAACATTTGAATGTAAAAAAAAAGATAACAACAGATAAAAGGATTAGTAAGAGCAAAATCAAAAGGTCATTGTTTTATATGATTACCTGTGACTAGAAAATCCAAAAACATCTAATATTATCTCATTAATAAAATCTGAATTTATGGGGAATTTGGCAATTAGCTATGATATCATACAACAATTCAATTTCACTTTCATATACCAGAAATAAACAAATTAACATAAATTACTAAAAACAATTTATAACAGCAGATAGAGAAATGAATTTAACTATAAAATTTCAATGATAAAATCTAAGTATACTGAAAGATATTTATATGAGTTTCATGGAAAAGAATCACTGTAGGAATAGATAATCATTCTCCCCAACCTATCTCTAGATTAAATGTGGTCCTGATCAGAGTCCTAGTAGGCTTTTCCCTGGAACTTTATAAACTCTTTATATAAAAACATACAACTCAGCAAGGACTTGAGAAACAAACTGGGCCACTGCCCTCTTGTTCTTGCCCTGGCCCATCTTGCGCACAGAACATGTCTTCAAAGCACTTCTTTTTCTTCTTTTTCTTTTTTACTCTAAATAGATTTTAAACTTTCAGGCCCAGGCTCAGTGGCACATACCTGTGATCCTTTCTCAAAGTAAAAAGTCAAGAAAGGGCTGAGGATGGAGCTCAGTGTGAGGGCCCGGTCTTCATTCTCCAGTATGGAAAATAAATATTATATGTACCCAATGGTTTCCTGCGGGTCTGTCTCCATGCCAGCATCAGTGTGTAAGGGTTTGTACTGTTCTCTAACACTCCTACACACAGCACTGCTGGACTTCAGCCCATTCTCTGAGCAGGTATAGTTAGACTTTTTATCTTTTTCATTGTCATGACTTTAAAAGGGTATTTCATTCTGATGAAAATTACACTTCTTTGATTAATAAAGACACTGAGCAATTTTCAATGTTTATTGACCATTTATATTTCCCCTCTGTGAACTGCTATTCTTTATGGCCATTTTTCTACTGGTTTGTTTTTTTATTATTGGTTTTTAGAATATCTTTATATATTTTGCACACTGAGTGTTATAAATTGCTTCTCTCACTTGATGGCTTGATTTTTTTATTTTGTTACTGTTTGACTAACAAAAGCGTAATGTGATGAATTTATGACTTTTTAAAAATTATTGCTTTTTGTGTATACATAAAAAATAAAACTTCTTGCCTACTTCAAGGTGTAGAACTATCCTATTAATCATTCTACAAGTTTAAATGCTTTGCCTTTCACATTTAGAACATTAATCCATATGAAACCGATTTTATATGTGAAGTAAGGAAAGGATCTATTTTAATGTTTCCCTGTGGATAATTACTCTAGAACATTCTATGACTTTTCCTTTTTCTAGGACGCTGCCATGCCAAAGTCTATATTCTCATGGGTCTGTTTCTCGCTTTCTATTTGGTATCGTTTATCTTTTGGTCTATCTCTTTTGTCATGCTACTTCACTGAACTTTGTCATAAGCCTTTGTTTCCTTTACAGAAAAATATCTTCCCATTTCTTTCTTTTTTATTCGATCAACAAACATTTATTGTCTATGAGGTGCCTGGAACATTTATTTTTTTTCACAAATTGCACTTATACCATGTACTGCTTTTACTATGAACAGCTTTTAACAATAAATGCAGAGTAAATTTAACCAATATCTTACTGTTGCAATTATAGTTTCCAGATTTCCACTATCATTAGCAAAGCTGTGGGACACATTTTTATATAAGGACATATGCCCCACTTTTTCTGAACAGAACTTCTTCCAAGTGAAAGTGTGGTTTGAGTAAATTTGCAAGCCTATTTTAATCATAATCATATCAGGAAAATTTTAGCATGCTTAGATGTCAAAACCTGATGCTGTGTGATGGCACAATGGACTTTCAAGGTTGGTGCAACTGTGACAATTGGAGGCATTCTTGGTGGTATACAGAATTTGCTTCCTCATTTTCTGCAGGGTGCAAAGCAGTCCCTTCAACTTCTGCCTCGAACAGTCTTTCCATTTACTTCAGGTCACTCTAGTGTACAGGTTTTCTTTCTATCTGAGAAGGACCTTCCTCCAGATGTGGCCTCGCCAGAAGACAATTTCTGGCGCTCTATTCATTTCCTCCGGTCTCCTTTATCCAGTTCTCATTTCATCCAATAAATTCACTAATTTTGTACACCAGGGTGGCCTCAAACTCAGTGACCCTGTCTCAGCCTCTCAGAGTGTTGGGATGACAGACCTGTACCACCACATCCGGCTCCTTACCTTATAAATTAAACATTCAGGCGAGCTATGTAGGATGGGAGAAAGCCCACATACCACCCATCCACCATCACAGAAGCCACAGTGAGCTGCACGGGAGGGGAGAGAACCCACCCACTGCCCTTCTGTCCTCAAGAGAGCCATGGTGAGCCTCTAAGAGCCTCAGTGAGCCACATAAGAGAGGAGAAAGTGTGCCCACCACCCCTCTGCTATCACAGGAGCCTAAGTCTTGCGGATTCCTGGTACCTAGACCATGCTCCTACACTATAGATGGACAGCCAGGGTAGTAAGTGCCCAGGACAGAGCAACTGGCTCACTGAGAGGAACCCAGGGTGTCTTGGCTACTTTTCTCTCATTGCTAAGACAAAATACCCAGCGCCCAAAATGAAGAAAGGAAAGGTGTATTTAGCTTACAGTTGGAGGTTTCAGTCCATACTTGACTGCCTCAGATACAGAGCGGCACGGGGCAGAAGGCAAACGTTCATGACGGCAGAACACAGGAAAAACCACAAGAGCAAAAGGGGAGGAATGGCAGACAAGCAGCCTATTTTCTTCCCTTTCATTGTAAACAGGCTACCCCCACCCAGGGAGTGTAGCCCTCACACAATCTTCATGCCTTCCTCTTCCACAGGCTCAGGATATATACAAAGTAAGTACCCTGGCTTCCTGCTGAGTCACTCAGCCAAACCTCTGGACTCCCCAAGTTGACACAATGTATCAACCATAACAATCCACCCCTTGTCAACTTGGCAACCAGACACATTTCTTTAAGCCAGTTTCCAGATACAAAGACATTATATTGCATTAGAACCGTAACAGTGCTCGCTTGGGCAGCACATATATACTAAGATTAGAACCATAACATTTTGCCCCCTAAAGACTCATGCACATCCCTTTATGCAAAAGGCATTTAGTTCATCTGCAAGAGTTGCCAAAGTCCACAGTTTCAGCATTGCTGAAAAGTCCAAGCTCCAAGTCTCCTCCAAGATATAAGGCAAACTCTTTACTACAAGCCACCCTACCAATGAAAATTAAACACTTCCAACATTCAATGGCACAAAATAAACATTACCATTCCAAAACGTACCAACACAGGTATACAGAGCATTGGGACCAAAGCAAGTCCAAAATCCAGCAGAGCTAACACTGTGTTCTGTAATTCCACACCCAGCATCTGAAGCAACTTACGGCATGTTGTGAGCTCCAAAGGGCTTGCATGAGTCCACCCCTATGGCATGTATGGTGGTTACAGCCTCCACAGCTTCTCTCTTAGGCCTGCTTTGTTCCCCCCTTGCAGCTTTCCTCAGGTGATCCACGGTCCTGTCTTTTCTAAACTTCTTAGGTCCCCAGGGCACCTTTTGCTTCACACTCACAGCCTCACATATTGCCCTCCCAGGGGCACACTGCCTGGCCTCCCAGGCGTTCTGAAACCTGGGTGGAAGCCTCTTTAACCTCAGAACTCTTTCATTCTCCATGCACCTAAAGCCAGGGCCGCATGGATGATGCCAAGGTCTGCTGCCACCTGGAGCAGTAGCCAAACTTTCCTCTCTCTTGGCCATAGAGGTCAATGGCCGAGATCGCTGGGCAGGCTGAATCCAATTCTGAGGAACAAATTCTCTATGCTGCCTCCACTCTGGAACCTGGTGCGGCCAGCGCCACCATTCTGGAACATGGCACTCTGGCTTCTTCTCAAGGCAAAGTCTTTCATCTTTGCAGTTTTGAGGCTGCAAAAGGTGGAGACTTGCTGCTTGTGATGCCCTCAGGCCATCTTTTCCATTCTCTTCTTCCTTCATAGCAATAGAGATCTCCTCAGCCTTATCTTTGCAATCCACAGCTTTACTGGAGCTTCCTTTCTGTCCAAACTCACATTTTAAATCAGCCTGCTGGGCTCTTTGCTCTTGATTCTCAATATAAATCTGGCTAAAAGCCCCCAACAATAGCCATGCCACTGCCCCAACATTCAACTGCCTTGAAATTTCTTTTGCCAGATTAATTAGTTTGCTGACACCTTTAATCTCAATCTTAGGAAAAGTCTCTGGACACAAGCAAAATGTAGACAAACTTTTTGACAAACCATAACATACATCATCTGGAATCCAACAACTAATGCAGTCCTTCCTAACAGAAACCTCCTGAACCTGGTCTTTACCAGCAGGATTTCTATCAGCCTTCTGGTCTTCCGAGCTCTGACGAGAATCTCCCATACAGAACAGCTGAAGGTATTCCAGCTCTACTCCTTCAGGCATCATCTCTGAACTTTTCCAAACTCTTCCCACAAGCCATTTCCAAAGGCTTTTGAACCACATTGTCAGGTATAGTCACAGCAACGACCCCACTCCACTGGTACCAAATTCTGTCTTGGTTACTTTTCTCTCATTGCTGAGACAAAATACCCAACACCCAAAATGAAGGAAGGAAAGGTTTATTTAGCTCACAGTTTGTAGATGTTTCAGGCCATACTTGGCTGGTTCTGAGGCAGAGTGGCACATGGCAGAGGGCAAACGTTCATGGCAGCAGAGCACAGCAAAAACAACCAGCAAACGGGAGGAATGGCTGCAAGCAGCCTCTTTCTACCTCCCTTACATTGTAAACAGGCTACCCCTCCTCTTCCACAGGCTCAGGATGTATACAAAGTAAGCACCCTGGCTTCCTGCTGAGTCACTCAGCCAAACCTGTAGACTCCCCACGTTGACAAAATGTATCAACCATAACACTGATGTCTGTGGTTTATTAAGGGGAACAGTCTTGGCCCTGAATCAAGGCCAGCAGTTTTGTGAAGCTGTTGGTTTCAAGCAGGAGCCTAAAGTGGTATCTTTCTAGTCTGTTGGCCATTTTAGAACTTTAGAAATGTAATGGTCAATTCATTACAAAGAAACAAATAAGTAAATAAATTTTAAGCCAGGTGCTGTAATCACAGCCCTTGAGAGGGTGAGGCATGAGGATTGCTGTGAGTTTGAGGGCAGTCTGGACTAGTTAAGTGAGTTTAAGGCCAGCCTTAAACTGCATAGCAGTCTCAAAAAAACAAAACCAGGCAGTTCTGCCACAGCTTGCAGAGCTGCCAGGTGTGCAAAGCCGCCACCAGGCATGGTCCCACCATGGGGTGTGGGCAAAGCAGCCACAGACCACGCCGTGATGCCATGGGGGGCACAGAGCTGCCTCAGGACCTGCGGGGCTATGCGGTTCCACTGCATGGGGTACACAGAGACCCCCTCGGCGCCATGGTCCCATCCCCATGCCGGGATCCCTCTCCCTTGGCTGCCACCCCTGATGCCAGCCCTCCAAGATCCTAGGCACACGGGACCTGGAAGGGGAGGGACAGCCATGGGTGAACAAGAGCGGCCAGGTCAATGACATACTGGAAGGCTAAGGCTTGCTACTAATGTGAGCACTCAGAGGGACTCCACACCCTTGCAAATACGAACTTTGTATCAACCCATAGAGACAAGATATATGAAAAACAGCAGTCCTGGAGATGGAGAGATGACAACATACTCTTAAAACCTGAGAAACTCTTCCAATTGTCTCCCAAAACTAATTAAACTTAGTACACACCCTGAACTACCTCTGAACACGAGTGGGGGAGACTTCACACCACTTATGCCCAGCATCAAAGGATTCAAAATGAGAATTCAAACCCTCACAAGGAGCAAACAAGACTACTTCCTCAAAAACAGCTCGGGCAAATACCATGCAGTTAGAGGAAGAGGAGGAGGAGAAAGAGGGAGTCACCACTCCATACACGCCCTCGGCCCACTCCCTCATTCCTGTGCTCACAGCTTTAGCTTCAGAAGCCCATGCTCATGAAAGCCTCCCCACTCGACAAGAGCAGAGTGAAATTCCGAGAACTGGGCCAAAACTGGAGCGGAAGAAGCCCAGCCAGTAAGGCGATTGGGAAAACAGCAGAGAAGGATCCTCCCATAGGATCACCACCCAGACCCTGGACTATAACAACATGAGAATGACAAGAGGGAGAGAGGCGGGCCCCTGGTACCAGGAAGGTTTAGAAATGAGAATCAAGTCAGGGGAGCTCCCTGCAGGATACATGGGGACCCTGAGGTCTTGGACTGGGCCCCCAGGAGCGCCTTATTGGCTCAGCGACCAGAGGTCTCTGAGGTCAACCCCGTGGACTCAACCAGGCCCATGGGAACGCCTCATAGGGGCAGGGCAGAGCCCAGCAGTCCTCGGGGATAACCCTGAGGATTTGACTGGGCCCCTGGGGGCACCTCATTGGGGTGGAGCCTGGCAGTACTCAGGGGCAATCCCGAGAACTCCGCCGGGCCTCCAGGAGCACCTTGTTGGAGCAGAACCATGTGGTCTGCGGGGGCAACCTGCAGACTGGTCCATGTCCCCAGGAGCACCTCGCTGGGGCAGAGCCCAGCAGTTCTTGGGGGTGACCCTGAGAACTCAACTGGGCCTCCAGGATTGCCCTGTTGGAATGGAACCCTGTGGTCTTCAGGGGCAACCCTGTGGACTGGTCCAGGTGCCCTGGAGCACCTCACTGGGGTGGAGCCCGGTGGTGCCTGGGGGGGACTCTGTGAACTCAACCGGGTCTCTGGAAGCACCTTGTTGGGGCGGAACCCAGCGGTCTACGAGGGCAACCCTGCAGACTGACTCGGGTCCCCAGGAGCACCTCACTGGGGCACAGCCCGGCAGTGCTCAGGGGCGACCCCGCAAACTCAATCAGGCACCCAGGAGTGCCTCATTGGGGCGGAGCCCAGCGGTCCGTAGGGGCAACCCCACAGACCAAACTGGGTCCTCAGGACTGCCTCGCAGAGGCAGAGTCTGGCAGTCCATGGAGGCGAACCTGCAGACTGGACTAGACCCCCGAGGGCCTCGAGGGCTAATCAATCGGGTATGACCATAGTGTATGTGGTTCCCTGCATAAACTGTCTTTGAGGATGGGTGCTTCTCCGCCTAGTGCCATAGTAATTTGAGTGCATCAATGTTTGTTACAGCATAATTTGAAGCAGCCATGTGCCTCCCCAGTGTGAGAGCCCAAGGAAGTAAATAAACCAAAAAGTAGTTATTGTCAGAGGGAAGACAATTGACTAGGTGGGAGAACAATGGAGATGAGGGTGGAGAAAACTGATTAATCGAATGTGCCATCATCTGTATAACTGAGTAACAATAGTGGAGATCATTTTGTAATACAACATACATTTTTAATTCTCCAATATCTACTCTGTGTTTCCTTTATCATTTATGCATTGTGCTGATGTATAATGAAGAAATGTGAAGATAACATTATGTAATACAACAGCCATTATTAATCCCCTACCATCTTCTGTATAATTGTGTATTTCCTTCATTGTTTTTGAGATAACTGAGTAACAAATATGAAGATATTATGTAAAACAGCATTGATTGTCAATCCCTTACTATCTTCCCCATAATTTTCATATTTCCTTATTGTTTTGTGTTATGAGTTTATATTCACTTATCTTTAAAAGAAAAAAATAAAAAAAAGAGGAACAGTCAATGCTTAAAATTTTCTTTTTTCTTGACCAATTTTGCACACTTGAATTTGGTAATCAGAATGACTAATCTGAAAACAATATGCAGAATAAAAACCATTGTTGAACTCCTACCGTCTTGTATGGTGAAGCTCTGCATCATTTCCTTTTTTTTTTTTACTTGTAACTGTCTTTGATTATTTGATCAATCTTACATTCTTATATCTAGTGGATTGAGCAACTTCATTGAAGATAACAGTATGTAATCATTATAAATTTCTATCATTTTGTTTTGAGGTCGTGTATCATTTTTGCTGTTTTTGTGTTGTGTTAATTTTGTCTTCATTGTTGTTTTGTCAGTTTTTTAATTTTTAAAATAAAACAATGAAAAAAAGAGTTGGTTCTTTGAAAGAATAAATAAAATTGATAAATCCCTAGCCAACCTCATCAAAAAAGGGAAGAAAAAACTCAAATTCATGCAATATGGCATGACAGGTATGACATTACTACAGAGGCTGTAGAAATTCAGAAGATCACCATTACCTACTTTGAAAATCTTTACTCCCATAGGATGGAAAACACAGAAGAAATGGAGAGATTCCTAGAAACATGAATTATCAAAGCAGAATCAAAAAGATACAAAAATTCTGAATAACCTAATATTACTCAATGAAATTGAAAATGCAATTAAAAATTTACCAACAAAGAAAAGCCCAGGTCCTGATGGATTCACAGCTCAATTCTACAAGAAGTTTAGAGAAGATTTAATGCCACTACTCCTCAAACTCTTTAATGAAATAGAAAGGGAAGCAATTCTCCCTAACTCATTCCTGGAGGCAAGCATCACACTGATACCAAAACCAGAGAAAGACCCAACCCAAAAAAGATAACTACAAGCCAATCTCCCTAATGAACATAGATGCAAAACTCCTCAATAAAATACTATCAAACAGAGTGCAGCAAATCATCAAGAAAATTACATACCATACCCAAGTGGGACTCATCCCAGAAATGCAGGGATGTTTCAATATATGCAAGTTGGTAAATGTAATACATCATATCAACAGAGCCAAAGATAAAAATCATCTCAATAGATGCAAAAAAAAAACCTTTTGTTATAGTCCAACAGTCATTCATGATAAAAACCCTATAGAAAATTAGAATAGATGACCTTTATCTAAATCTGATCAAAGCCATCCACAACAAACCAACAGGCAACAATATACTAAATGAACAAAAACTGAAATCTTTCACTTTAAAATTAGGAACAAGACAAAGATGTCACCATTCCTATTCAATATAGTTCTTGGAACATTACCCAGATAAATTAGACAAGACAGAGACATAAAGGGAATAAAGATAGGAAAGGAAAAAGTGAAATTATCATTATTTGCAATGACATGACAGTCTACATAGAAGACCCCAAAAACTCCACCAAAAGGCTTAGAGATTTAATTCAAATTCAGTAGCACAACTGGATACAAAGTCAACACTCAAAAATCAATTATATTCCTGTACACAAACAACAAACTCACTGAGAGAAAAATTGGGGAAACCACACCCTTCATAACAGCATCCAAAATAAGAATCAATCTAACAAAGGAAGTAAAAGATCTATGTGTTTGTTTTGGGTTTATTTTTGCAAGATGAAACAATACAATACAGGACACATATTTTATAAGATTATTTATAATAGTCACCCAAAGAATACTACACAAAAGAGTGCAGGACATCTGTCCACATACTATAGACCAGGAACTCAACTGAGGGTCTGGATCCTGTGATAATGTCCTATATGAGTCCAGATGGAGACCTAGAGCTCATAATAATACCTCCTACAAATCTAACTGGAGGTTCAGAGCCCATAACAATATCTCATACAGGGCTGTTTCACAGATCTACGCTGGGAAGGCCCAAAGGTAAGTGGTGGAATCTAGAAAGTCTGTGCCTGTGGGATGAAGGACTTGTGCTAGCAGGCTGAGGCATCTGCACTGGAGCCAGGAAGCAACACTCAGAAGAACCAGAGCTCCTCCAAAAGGTACCACAGCAATCCTCAGCAACAGTGAGGTCTTGAGCTTGTCCAACGATCAAGATGGCCAAGTTCTCATCAGGGAAGCCAATGCAGCAAGTTTCTCCAGGAGACCGCCAGTGCACCATCTCTCCCTCCAGAGCCAGGAAGTGATGCTCAAAGTGAGGACCAGAGCTCCCTCAAAGTGAACCAAAGCCATTCTCAGCGCCAGCAAGGTTCCGAGCTCCTCAGAGGATGAAAACAGCTAAGTTAATCAGAAAAGCCAGCATAACAAGCTTCTCCAAAACAACCAACAGCTCCTTACAGCCTCTAACAGCTCCCAGCAGCCTCTCTCAGCTCCCAACAACCTCCTTCTTTTCCAGTTCTGCCTCTTATGCTGCTAGCAACAGTCCCCAGGTAGGCCTCCCACACCCAGCACCATGATTACTCAGTTCAGCTGGAGGTTATAAGTTGACCAGCAGTTATCAATCCACTACAATCTATAAGTGAAAATTACACCACTCTGAAAAAAGAGATCAAAGAGAATTTGAGAAAATGGAAAGATATTCCTTGTTCATGGATAGAACCAACACTGTGAAAATGGCCATACTCCCAAAACTGTTAAACAGATTTAAAGCAATTCTGATCAAAATACCATTAGCATACCCCACATATCTAGAGAAAACATTTCTAAAACTCATCTGGAAACAAAAATGACCTAGAATAGCAAAGACAATCCTGGGTAACAAAGGCAAGGTAGGAGACATCATAATCTCTGACCTGAAATTATGGTACAAAGCTACTGTGATGAAATCAGCATGGTACTGGCAAAAAAAAAAACAGACCTGAGAAAGGAATAGATTAGAAATTGTAAACACAACTACAAACATACTCAACCACCTCATCTTTGACAATGGGGGCAGAAAGACAGGTTCTTTAATAAATACTGGGAAATGGTACTGGCTCTCCACATGCTAAGACTAAAGCTAGATGCATGTCTATCACCACGCACTAAAGTCAAAACGGATCAAAGATCTAAATATTAAAACAGAAACACTAAATCTACTGGAAGAGAATGTGGGTAGAAATCTTGAAGACATAGGGGTAGGCAGAGAATTCATGGACAAAAATCAAACTGCACAGGAAATACTTCAAAGAATCAACAACCAGGATCTCATCTTATTGAAAAGTTTTTGCACATCAAAAGAAACCACCAAGAAAGTAAAAAGAAAACCCACGAATTGGGAAAAAGTTTTAGCCAACTGTCCCTCAGACAAAGGACCTCTATCTAGAAAAAAATCAGGCCCCCAAAATTCAAAGACCCAATACAAAAACATCTGAGATGAATACTTCCCAGATGAAGGAATATAAATGGCAAATAAATATATGAAAAAATGTTCAACATCATTAGTCATTTGAGAAATGCAAATTAAAACAACTCACTCCAGAAAGAATGGCTATCATCAAAAAATCAACCAATGACAAATGCTGGAGGGGCTGTGGGGAGAAAGGAACCCTTCTCCATTGTTGGTGGGAGTGTAGACTGATTCAGCCACTGTGGAAATCAATTTGGAGTTTCTTCAGTAAACCAGGATTAAAGGTCCCGCTCGACACAGCTATTCCCCTTCTGGATATCTTCCCAGAAGAACTGAAAAAAACCACAGCACTGTGATATATATTCACCCATGTTTATAATAGCACAATTTGTTATAGCTAAATCTTGGAAAAAAAAACAAATGCCCATCAACTGAAGAATGTATAAAAAAGATGTGGTGTTTTTATACAATGGATAATATACTCAACTATAAAGAAAGATAAACTCAAGGCTTTTATAGATAAATGGATACAACTGGAGACCATACTCATAAGTGAAATAAATCAGACTCACATGTGTAAACATCACATTGTCTCCCTAAGGTAAAAAAGTGAAAGAGTAAATCAAATCTGAAAGGTACAATAGATATTGTGAAAGGGAAAAAAATTGCTCAAAAGGAAAGAACAACCAGTTTGGGGAAAGGAGAAAAAAAGGAAGGGGAAATACACACACACACACACACACACACACACACACACACACACACACGACAGCTAATTTTACTATTAATTTCTATAAGTTAATGAAAGGAACAACTAATGCTTAACTGATCAATTTTACATGCCTATATCTGGTAACCTGAGCTACTACTTTGAAGATGACAATATGCAATATAACAACCATTGTTAATTTTCTATCATCTTGTTATGGAATTCTGTACTTTATATTGTTATTCTCTTTAAAATAAATAAAATAAACATTCACAACTCAACCCTACTCAACAATTCTATTCCTTAATATATACCCTAAAATCTCTTGCATATGTGCACAGCTACCATGAATATTCATAGCAACAATTCGCTCATTATCGCCAAAAACAGAAATAACCTAAATGTTAATCAACAGAAGAATGACCAATAATCTGTGGTATATTTGTAACACGCAGCTGTACACTAAAATATGAATGAGTCTTTGAAGTAGAATGAATAAAAGCAAATGCCAGCAACCAGCAGAATTATACTATTTTTGGAAAACTCAAAAATAAGCACATTGTTACTCAGGGAAGCACACATGCATGAAAGAAGAATTCTGTAAAAAGCAGGACAGTGATCACTTCTGAAGAAACAGCTAAGAAGTAAAATAAAGGCAGAGTTTCAGTGTTATTGCTAACATTCCTGCTCATCTCTGTCACTGAGAGTCTTGTAGAAAGAAATTAATCTTTTTATTGTATTTTATAAAATACATATTGGACTGAATGTATTTTAATACAAAAATTTTAAACAATGAATAGAAAAGACTCAGTTGTGATTTTATAACTGATGAAATGTGGGAATAAGAGCTGGGATTTAAGGTTCCCAGTCCGGGGAGTTGGGACAGGGTGATGCTTTTAGTAATAACGACTAATTGTACTAACCAGGAAAGGCAAAGGATTGAAGGAAATCACCACAATGCAAAGGATTTGGGCCTGGACCCCACTTACTTCCTGGCTTCTGTTCACTCCCCACTATGACGCAAGGTCATAAAGCACTTCAGATCCCTTTGAGATCTGGGTGTTCTCTTCTCCCTAAGTAGGTTACTCTGGTACCAGCCATCAATCCTGTTAGAGACTTGGCAAGTGTTTCCTGAGCACACTGGTGCTATCACATAGCATTCTTTTCAAAGAGATCCAGACTCCTCTTCAGTCACCAACAGCCCCCACCCTGAACCTGGGCAAGGGACCATGATTTCCTATTGCGATGGCTGGCATTAGCCTTTTGCAATATCTTCCTTGGTTGCCAACCTTTCTGGGTCTCTAGAACACCATGGCCTATTAATCCACCACAAGTTTTATTTGAGCGTTAGGTGCCTGGAGAACATCCACATGTCAGAGACAGAACATAGTGACAGTGCCATGCTGGCACTGGGGTGGAGATCTAGGATGGACTGTCATCAGCACTAAAATGGTATTCACAGCTGCAGGTGTGGATGAAGCAACAAAGGGATTCTGTAAGGCCAGGAAAGCAGGACAAGGACCAAACTGCTGAGTAACTGCCGAGGAACTTCAACATTTAAGCAGCAGATGGAGAAGCATAGTGCTGTATGCTTTTCTTCAAAATGACGTGTAATGTGTTGCTCTCAGATTAGTCATCCTTCGTTTTCTTGAAACATAAAGTCAGGTGGATTTAGGTTTTAATGTTGTTTTAATATGAGAAAGAGGCTTTTAGCTCGGTGTAGTGGCACAGGCCTATAACCTCAGAACTCAGGAGGCTGAGGCAGGATTGCTGTGAATTTGAGGCCAACACGAGCTACATAAACAAGTTCAAGGCCAGCCTGCACTACATAGTGAGACCCTATTTCACTTAGACATCACTAGTGTCTTCTAAATTTTATAAGACAGAAGACTAAGTAAATGCCTCTAAAAGTAAAGAGATGTCCACTAAGAAACATATTTTTGTCAATGCAATAACTCATTAGTTTAATGTTTTTCTTAATCTTTTTTTAAATTCAGAAGAATCTTTTAGGAACTAATGCCTCTTGTTTAGAAGAAACATTTACCTGAAGTTCAGCATTCCTATAGTTTCATTTGTTTTTCTTTTGTAAAATGCAAGAAAATTTAATATCTTGGATAACGTACTTGTTCTGTTTGTATGATTTAAAAGTAAATAAAACTTGGCACATAATCATGGATTTTCTTAAAAAGCATTAGGAGAGCCACAAAAGAAAACCCTTAGAAGAAACAATAGCAGAGGAAGGTGGAGACAGAGCAGTCATTAGTGCAGGGCCAGAGTACGGGCGTGCAGACTCTGCACTGCACAACGGGCAGAACATCACATATGAGCCATGTGCACAACTTGCACAACCAGGTGCAGAACTGTCTCTGGATCAAAAGCCATCACTGGAGAAATAAATGTGCCTGTTGACCTTGGCAATGTGAAGTCACTGGTGCCTCCACAAAACAATCTCAGTGGGGTGCTGAGTATGGGCAACAGTATTGTAGGAGGGTGTGGAGAACCAGTCAGGCTGCTTCAAAGTTCAGGGGTGTCGAAGGACCTGAGGACACAACCACGGTTGTCTAGCACAAGTGCATAGCAGGGTCACGCATATAACCATGCCTTAACAGTGGACAAACACGCATGTGCTGGTTACAGCACTATATAAAAATGTGAATATGTGATAACAACCTGTGTAAGAATTATAGACACAGGCTGCTCTTGTGCTCTGCTCTGCTCCATGCTGCCTGCTGTTATTGACACTGTTGCCCACGTGCATTCTTTAACCTGGGTGCCTCACCTGTGAAAATCTCCTTGGGCCCCTGAGCAGGCCGACAGAGGGGAAAGGAATGGCCGAGTGGGGAGGTGAGCATGGCCTGCCACCTTAGCAGCGGGGCTGGGAGGAGGCCGTGTGGAGCGTGTGGTGTCCAGTTCTGCTACTCCCGGACCCTACACTCAGCCTCTCCTGCCTTCCTGCCACATGTGCACAGAACTCTGAACATGGAGCCACCGCCTCTGCACCTACACCCCAGGTGCTGGACAGCCTCCTCTCCAGGACCCCCTAGACCAATCCCACCATGCCGTCTCCTCAGGATGGTCTCGGCCTTCTGACCACCTCGATCCCCCAAGTCTCCCAAAAGCATCTTGGACACTTTCACCCGCTACCAAAAGCAGGTTAAGCAGATGAACCAGGGGAGGTAGTTTAATCCAGGAGTTGGCGCAACTCTTCAGCCATTCTCTGGGCCAGGCTTCTTCCTTGGTAACCCTGTAGCAGGGAAACTAAGGCCTCAGTCTGCCCAGGCCACTTGCCGGCCTATTGCTTTGCACATTTTGGAGCCCAAGATACAGCTGCCTATGATCACCCAGGTGGCAACAGATGCCACCTCCACGGTGTTTTGTTTCTTTTCTATAAAACTATCACTTGTTTCTTTTCTATAAAACTATCACACTAAGTCCATACTAAAAAAAAAAAAAAATGCAAACTATCAAGAAGTACAGTGAAGCAGGAAGTCACTAATAATCTTATCACTTCCATCACATTATCTCCTTTTCTTTTTTCAGATTTTTTTTTCCTTGATATGTAAACAAGCTGCCACCCTTTTTATTCCTCATATTGTTAGGGGTTTTGGTGTGTTGGGGGGGGTTGGTTTTGGGGGGGATTGTCTTTTTTGACACAGGATCTCACTATGCAGTTCAGGCTGGCCTTGAGCTCTTTGTAGCCCAGGCTGGCCTTCAACATGCAGCAATCCTCCTGCCTGTCTCTAAGGTCCTGGGATTACAGGCATGCACCTCCATGCCCAGCCTTACTGTCAGTATTTATCATCACTGGTAATTGTTTCATCAGTAAAATTAAACAGCTAAATATGTTACTGCCTGGAGAGTTTACTGAAGCCATTGAGGCAGTTCTTTTACACTTTTTTTTCCATTGTAACAGTTATCTATCTCCACATACAAATTTATGTTTAGATTTTTAATTTTCCTCATCCAGACATAGCGGCACACAACTGTAATCCCAGCATTTGGGAGGCTGAGACAACAGCATCACAGGATTATGAGGCCAGCCGTGGCTACATAGTGAGTTCAAGGCCAGCCTGAGATGCATAGCAAGACCCTGTCTCAGAAACCCAAATTTTAAAAAAATTCCTCCCACAGGATAAATACCCCCCTTTTTGGAGACATGCCCTCAATAATTTACCCAGGCTGGCCAGTTATGGTTTATACATTGTGTCACACACACACACACACACACAGTTATGGTTTATACATTGTGACACACACACACACACACACACACACACACACAGTTATGGTTTATACATTGTCACACACACACACACACACACACACACTTATGGTTTATACATTGTGTCAACATGGGGAGTCTAGAGGTTTGGCTGAGTGACTCAGCAGGAAGCCAAGGTGCTTACTTTGTACACATCCTGAGCCTGTGGAAAAGGAGGCCATGGAGACTGTGTGAGAGCTACACGCCCCCTGGGTGGGGGTAGGCTGTTTACAAGGTAAGGGAGAAGAGGAGGCTGCTTGCCTGCTTGCTGGCTTGCCTGCGATTCCTCCCTTTTGCTCTGCTTGTTTTGCTATGCTCTGCGGCCATGAAGAGTTTGTCCTCTGCCATGGGCCACTCTGCCTCTCAGCCAGCCAAGCATGGACTGAAACCTCTACAAACTGTAAGCTAAATAAACCTTTCCTTCCTTCAATTTGGGTATTGGGTATTTTGTCTCAGCAACAAGAGAAAAGTAACCAAGACACACACACACACAAGCCAGGCATGGTGGTGCACACCTGTAATCCCACCACTCCAGAAGCTGAGGCAGGTGGATCATTGCAAGTTTGAGGTTTGCCTGGGCTGTACAGTGAATTCAGCCTGAACTGTACAAGACCTTGTCTCAAAACAGTAAAAAAAAAAAAAAAAAAAATCAAAATCTTCCCACACAATTGTAAGTGGTAACACAAACGTAAAATTTTATGATTATTAAACATTTGTTTCTCCTGCAAATCCAGACACTCCCTGAATGCAGTGGCTTTGTCCATCTTCTCTGTAGCAGACAGGCGCTCAATAACCCTGCTGTGAGGAATGGGTCATCAAAATACCAATGGGCATTTAAAAAAAAAACACCAACTCTACTCCCTCTACCCCAACTTTGTGACCAGTGGCGGAATTCACACCCACATCAGTTCCATTTATTCTTCATACAAATATTTTAGTTTTATTTTTAAATCATTTACACATATTCATACAAAGAAAAATAAAACTTCAGCATGGAACCTGGGGACCATGGTAGTTAAGCAAGAGGCTTATCAGTCCTCAGTGGGGGTTTGGGCATTTCCCACGCAGTGGGCGGTGGAGCAACCTATCACTGCTTCCTCTTCTCCCTCAGTCCTCAACAGGTGGATGTAAGGTGGGAAGAGGGGATGGGTCCACTCTCCCCTAGAAACATTTCAAGAAGTACAGCAAAGGCTTGTTGTGGTAACACTGAACCCCCCTCTTTGCTAGGAATTTGGCAAGATGGAAATCTCAGAACCAACTTTCTACAAGAGTCAGCACAAGAGTCAGCAGAGCTCCCGCTCAGGTCTTTCCAGGAGTCCTGCTGTGGTTCACCACACCCCTCTGCACTCGCGGGACAGAGCCCTGGATCTGACCCCGAGCCCTCACCAGGCTCATTCCACACAAGAGCCCTCGCCTACCCACAGTCAACTAGCCCCAGCTGTCCGCAAGGACCCCCTATGGTAACAACACTAGCATGAGTGCATGTGTAACACACTCAAGAAACCCAAGCTCGCAGCCACAAGGCGCAGTCCAAGAGTGGCAGATCTGTGAGCACGCACACCAATGCTCCGTTCTGCAGAGCCAAAATCAAACCCATCCTTCTGTCCAACAGCCAACACCTACCATCCCAGCCTAGACAGAACCATCATTACAGATGCCCAGCAGAACCTCCTAATACAACTGCCCACGGAAGCTGGACTCTTACCTATTCCCAGTCACATGGGGGGAAAGACAAGACATTACAAAGGTGGGGGACCCTATCAGAAATGGCAGCTGATAACAACAGTTACCCAAATCCTTGGGTCCTACCCAGAAAGCAGCACCAAGAAAGGGCATGATGAGCATAGATCTGTAGCTGGATGCACAGCCCTTGAATTACCAAGGGACACAGACAACAGCTCATTTTCCTACAATTACGTAGGAGCTAGATCCCAGACTATCCACCCCTACACGGAGGCAGCCCGAGAAGCTATACCGCTCCCAGTCATCAGCCCACCCCCGTGGGAGGCCCATTGCGGGAGAGGGTGTCACATCCAGGGCAGAGGCGCCTCCAGGTGGGCACTCACAGGGAAGCCCATCCCATTGTCACTGGGGCAGGCCAAACAGAGCCAGGAGGGCAGACAGGTCCCGAGCATCTGCCGCTCTGTAGGCATCACTCTGGCCTAACATAGACAACGCCAAACGCAGGGTGCTCCAGATGTTCTCTGACATGGCGCCGCCCTCCCCGCGAGGGCCCCGGCTTTTCCTCTGCATGTTCAGGGCCTCCAGAAAGTGCTCCACAGCCTCCCTGTGGGGGACAGGAGGAACGAGAGCTGGTGAGCACAGCAGCAGAGGGAGGCGGCAGATAGGGGGTGGGGGAGCAAGCCGAACGGCAGGACCACAGCAGTTAGGGCCAGAGGCAAAAGGAAGAACGCATCCCTGCGGGGCCGACAGTGCTCTCACCGGTGCGCCCCCAGGTTGATGCAGCTGATGCCCAGGTTGTAGCGAGACCGGATGTAGCCAGGCTGCAGCTCAAGGGCCCTGCGGTACGCCGCCACCGCCTCCTCGCTCTGGTTCCCGTTGGCCAGGGTGGCCCCCAGCTTATTCCACAGCAAATAGTCCTGGCACAGGGATGGAGAAGGGCTGGGAACACGAGGGACTCACATCCAACTCTGCCATTCCTCCCCTGCTTCACGACGGTTAGCTACGTACTATGCACTACCAACACCACCTACCCCCCTCAGCAGCTCCTGTGCGGCCCCGGGCAGACCCTCCCCTTCCCGGCCCTCCCAAGG
This sequence comes from Dinomys branickii, assembly GCA_004027595.1. NCBI lineage: Eukaryota > Metazoa > Chordata > Mammalia > Rodentia > Dinomyidae > Dinomys > Dinomys branickii. The sequence goes on along the minus strand of PVLD010010002.1, from coordinate 29,500 downwards.
CAGCTGGCCCTGCATGCTGAAGGAACCAGCCCGTGCACAAGAGACCAACCCTTCCCCAGGCCCTGAGCCACCGGGTCCTGAGCCACCTCCCACTGTTGCTTCCTCCCCGAGGCTCACGTTGGGCCGGACGCTGAGGGCGGCAGTGAAGCAGTCCACGGCCTTGTCATACTCGCCACTCAGGTTGAAGAGGACCCCCAGGCCACACTGCACGTCGGGGTCGAGGGATGCTGGGTCCAGGCGCACAGCTGCCAGGAAGAGCTCTTTTACCTCGAGAAACAAGGAGCTGACGGGGAGAAAAGAACATCAAAAAAGCAAACAGATGGACACACCTGCACTCCTGCCCTCAGGTAAGCCCTCAAGGGTTTGTCACGGCGTCAGCCATGCCAGGTTCCGGTCCCAAGCAGCCTTGCGGGATGCAGAGCTCCTTCAAGTTGATCCTGGGATTCCCGCCCCATTCGCAGGCCACTGTGTCCCAATCTGTCTGAACTTCCAAACTCAAGGCCACGCCCCTACGAGGTGATCATTCCTCATCCCAGGAACCCCTCCACACTCACTCAGACAACAGAGACCCCAACATCCGCTTGCCGGAGTCTGGCCCGGCCCCTCTGGCCCCTTCTTCAGCAGGCGCCACCAGGTGGGCATAGGTGGGGGTGCAGCGTAGCCAGTCTCGCAGCGTTTCACAGGCCTGGCGCTGTAGGGACTCATTGGTGAAGCTGACAGCCAGCGCCATGAGTGCTGTCCGATTGTCCGGCTTCAGCTCCAGACACCTATTTGGACAGGGATGAACAGGGGTGGTGTCTGCAGAAACACTGGTACCCATCAGCACCCCAAGATCTAACAGTGAGTTAACAGACTGAGATCAGAGAAGGGGAAAGTTTTAGCAGCCACTGATCCCACAAATAAAATTAAAATCTAGTGACAGACTAGAACCAGTTCTCTCCAACTCCCTCCAAACCTGAGCATTTCATCATGAGAAAACATGCAAGTCGGCAGCCAGAAAGCAAACAAGGGTCTGGTTCTGAGCTCCTATCAGAAGGCTACTTACAGAGCCCTCGAACCACCCAGCCCTCACCCTTCAGCTACTGACCTCCGCAGCGCACTGATGGCTGAGAGTTCCTGCTCATTCTCGGCCTGGGTTGTGCCCAGGTATTGCCAAGCCTAGAGGGAAGTCAACAGATCCTGTCACTGCTGCAGCGGCCTTTCCATCCTCCTGCTGGTTTCTTCCACAAACCCTCTCACTCCCTCAGCCCCAACCCAGGCCCTCAGCCAGGCCCTAACCCCTTCTTGTAGCCACCCTCAGCCCAGGAGGTAGCAGTCAGAAAGAAGAGCCACTCACTTCCATGTGCTTAGGATCCTGCTGCACAGCTGCCTCAAACAGCAACACTGCGTTTGGCAGGTCCCCATCCTGAAGCCGCCGCAGCCCTTCTTCAAAAGGCTGAGGGTGATCACGCAGGGGATTCTCCTCCTCAAAATGGTAACCCTGCAAGGGAGGAAAGCAAGTAAGAAACTATCCAAGGCTGACTGTGGTGGCACACAGCTATCACCCCAGCACTTGGGAGGCTGAAGCAGGAGGATCTTGAGGTCGAGGCCAGTCTGGGTTACATGGTGAGTTCAAGGACAACCTGAACTACATAGCAAGACCCTGTCTCAAAAAAGAAACAAAACAAAACAAAACAAAGCAAAACTCCCTAGGAGGGATCATCACAGTCAAAGCAGCAAGGACAATGATCAGAACAGAAGCTGAAGGCGTCCATGCAGGCATCCAAATTAATGCTGACCAACTTTCCGTATTATGAAGACCTCCCATGACTCCAGCAACTAAGGGCAGGGAGCCAGGACAGAACACACAATCCCACAAGGGGGCTGCTGTGAGACTCCACTCTCTTCTAGCTAGGATTTCTCACTTGAGAAAAGAGGTACTACCTACACACCTCTGTGGAAGGGCATGAGATGTTGAGCAAGAAGCGAAGAAGGAAGGCACTGGTGAGCCTGATGACTTGGAATAGGCAAATAAAATACTCCTTGGAGAAAACAGTTATCATCACAAAACAATGCACCAAAATGGAATCAAGTTTAAAACACAGTAAAGAACACATCAGAATGAAAACTGTACCTAAGAAAAACATGACACCCTATTTCACCGCTACACAGAAACCAGTGAAGAATCAGAAACAAATATTACCAGCAAAGTTTTAAACCATTCTAAGCCATCAGCGGCAAATTACTTGTCACAAAAAAAAATTAAATCATTACAATGGAGTTCAAGAGTGAAATATGCTAAAGAAGATGGATTTGAGGTAGATACATTAAAAAAGTATACGGTGAAAATTCTTAGGATCTTGGGATATCTTTCTCTATAATTTTGGTTTGTTTTTTGTTTTCGTTCTTGTTTTCAAAACAGTTGAAATGTAGTTCAGGCTGGCCTTGAGCTCCTTTTGTAGCCCAGGTTGGCCTTGCTTGCAATAATCCTCCTGCCTCAGCCTCCAGAGTGCTGGGATTACAAGCATGCGCCACCATGCCCTGCATAATTTTGGTTTTTAACTAATACATGCTGCAGTTCATAGCTGATTACATTCATGGCAGGAAGTTGGCACATGTGCATTAGGGACATCTTTGTACAATAGTAAAACCTCAGCTGGAGATGTAGCTCAGGGGTAAAGCATGTGCTTAGCTCATGTGAGACCCCAGGTTCATTCCCCATTATCACAAACACACACACACAAAACGTAACTGGCAGAAAAGGACCCTAGACCAGATTTTTGCCAAATTTTTCAGTAAACAGCCAAGCAAAATATTTTATGCTGCAACTACCAAACTGCATCACAGTAGCACAAAAGCAGCCACAGACAATATGAAAGAAAGAAAATTGTCTTTTTAAATAAATCTATTTATGGCCACTATAATGTGAGTTTTATTTAATTTTTGTGTCACAAAATATTATCTTTTATTTTTACTTTTTCAACCATTTAAAAATGTTAAAATTATCCTACTGCGCCATGTGAAAACAAACATCTGGCGAATCTATTTCACAGGCCTGGTTTGCTGGTCCCTGCCCTAGACTCACAGAACACAACTGAACAAACCCTGTGCATTCAACGTCAGCCGCTGCCCAGCACCAATCTATGCTGTACGCCACCCTGTGGGAAGCAGAAGTTACCGCCATCCATAATGCAATTTTCTAATGAATGCAATTTCTGCCTCTCAAAACTAGTAGGAGCATCAAATGAGAATATTAACCAAAGACTTACCAAAAAGCTTAAAATACTATTGTTAATAGGTATTACCCTCATTGCTCTAGGGACTTCTTTGAGAGACAGTGGCCGATATGTGACGGCCAGGAGCGACCTGAATGCTCTACATGTGCTTTCTGCAGACAAGAATCAATAGCATCACCTCTGAGCCACGGCCGGCTCTAAGCTCCCTGTAGGCCTTGCTATCTCTTCTCCTTACGGTTTCATCAGTTACTAACCAGAGAGACACTTTTCAACACTAACCAGGCATAGACTCATACCTATGACCCCAGCACTCTGGGGTCTGAGGCAGGAGGATGAGTCCAGCATGGGCAACTTGGCAAGACCCTGTCTCACAATAAAAAACAGCTGGAGATGCAGCTCCATGCACAGGCCCTGGGTTCAATCACCAGTATGGGGGCGGGTATTTGCATAGATGACAAAGAGTCCTCTGAAGGAAGCTTCAAACCCCTACAACACACAGAATGAGCTTGACATCACTGTTACATTCTGAAAACCCTAACCAAAGCCAAAACCATTATGACTGAATTGTTTACTACGTGTGAGCAATAAAGTACAGTATTTTTTACAAAACATTAATGCAGGCTTTTCTAATCCTAATTGTACCTCAAGATATCAATATTAAATGGGGTTCATGAATCTAAAAATCTAATACTTTAAGCTTTTAATTAAAACATGTATTCTGCCCAGCATGTCACAAATATGTAAGTAATAAATGCTGACAGGAAATGCTCATATGAAGTGTCTACACTTATCAAAAGCAAGGAATTTTTTATTTAAAATATATAACTTGCCACTCATAAATTAATGGGATTTATGCAACTTACCAAACTATTAACACAGAATAATAAAAGTATTGTCTGTAGGTAAGTCTTTCCATTCGTTCCTTATCCAAATTCTATAGGAAGAACTCAAGTCATAGCAAACACAGAGCAAGGTTCCATGAAAGTTCTTTCCTGTACCACACAAGTAAGTTCTCAGAACAACCCAGAAGATCAGAATGGAATAATAAACACAATCATGTATTTTCCTAGTACTCCATTTTCCCTGTCTCTCAAAACCTAATCTCTCTTACTCTCTCTCCCTTGTTTTCTTTTCACTGTTGTTGTTGTTGTTGTTGTTGTTGTGGGGGGAGCACCTATTCTATGTTAAGAATCTCGCTAAGTTACTAAATTGCCCAGGCTAGGCTCAAACTTGTGATATTCCTGCCCCAGCCTCTCAGAGTGCTGGATTACAGCGTGCACCCCCACTCCCTAACCGTTCTGGAGTTATCCTGGACTGGATGCCTCCCAGGCTTTGCACAACTCGCTCACTAAGCCAAGACCTACTCCTACACCCTGGCGTGCATCTCAGGTTCTGATGCTAGCCCGAAAACTCTTCCCCAACCATATATGAGCTGAGAAAAGGCATCACCCAGGTCGTTTTGCATTTTTTAAAACCAAGCAATTCTTTCCCTTTCTCCTGTTTCAGCTCAAGAGCTCGTTAGCCACATCCCCAAATACACTATAAAACCCAAGTAAGATCCTGATGTAACTTACACTTCTAAGTCAAAAGCACATGCTATATGAAAAATTCAACCATCATTTACCACTAACTGCTGGCAAACTTTTCTAATATTTAAATTATTTAATTCTTTAAAACACTAAGGAATGGGAAAGTGGCTGGTACCTCCAAAAAGATTAGCCTGTAATCCCAGCACTTGGGAGGCTGAGGCAGGAGGATCACCACATATTCGAAGCCAGACTGGACTAGTAAATTCAAGGCCCGCCTGGACTACATAGCAAGACCCTGCAAAACCCTGCCTCAGAAAAAAAAAAAAAGAGTTTAGAATGTAAATTGAACTTCTTCGCTAAAAAAAAAATAGTAGCTATATACGAAGGTTTGGAGGCAGGGAGACAGTCCCTAACAAAAGATTCAGGAATCCTATCACCATGCCTCTGTCACACCTCCAAAGCAGAGCTACTTCCTCTGTGCTCTGAATACATCACATTATCGGCCTTTGTATCTCAATAATAAAGCACACATTCAATTACCGAAGGACAACAAGGGCAAAGGTATGATTCAGTTTTCTTTTTGTAGAAAGCAGCTTAAGAAAATACTGAAATGCCTTTTGTGTGACTGTTCTATAAATTCACAATTACAGCAAAGTCATTAAATAAAACGCTAGAACCTGGGTCCCTACCTTATCATAAGAAGCAGACGTGAGGTCGTCATAGTCGGAGAGCCAGGGGTGAGCCTCAGCATCTCGCTTTGCCATCTCCTCCAACTCTGCCTGCAACTTGTCCCAGAAATCGACATCAGACTGTAAGGAAAGGAAGGCAGGTAGAGAGGACAGCCTTCACAACCACCTGCGCTGCCCTCCAGCCTCTGGGATGCACTCCCCGAGCACCAGCTCTTAAACTTCAGGGTGTTAAGGGACCACCTGAAGAGCCTTTTCCAAATGCTGATTCCTGATCCCACCCTAGATTCTCAAACAGTAGTCGGGAGTGATGCCCAGGAGTCTGCATTTTGAAAAGCGCTTGCAGAATTCTTCCTAATTCTCACCCAGGTGAGTGGGGCAGTAAGAAACATAGTGTTCACCACCTTCCGTGTCAATGCACCGCTCTCCCCGAGGGAGCACCTGCTTGCAGGCAGCCCACTCCCACGCTACCTGCTCTCACCTCTATGGCTGACTTGGCTCGCTCAAACTCCATATCAAGGGCCGATGTATTTACTGGCCTTGTGAACTGGTCAACCCAGGCATCTGAAGTACCCTGTGACAAAGAAGGAAGTCAATACCATGTCCATCAACTTTCTTCCTACTAATACAGGCTAAAGACCCCACTACACACCACCAGCCTGGACCCTGATAACATGCTCAGATTGTCTCTCCCACCCACTCAAGACCTGGATGCTACCAAAACAAGCTAACAATACGATCCCTTTCCCATCTGGAACCACAGACCACTGAGGCCCAGATCCAGGGCACCAACTGGCTGAAACAGGCTGGAAAGTGACAGTGTCCTACCTGCTGCTGTATAAACTCTGCTGCCCACTGTTCTGCCTGAGCTCGGCCCGACCCTGCAACGGACTCCAGGGACACCTGGCCCTCGCCAATCTGCCGCACGAATTTCAGGAACTGGGGCACAGAGACACACATAGGCACCTTGGGAGAGGACTTCCAGGTGTGCACTTCACCATGCCCAAGAGGACCCTGTACTTGTCCCCCGCCCCGGCCACTTCTACCTAAAAACAACATATGCTAAAGGCCCTGAAAAAAATCAGAGAGCAAAAAGACAAGGGTTTCTGCCTCTGAACATTTCAGAGGCACCAGCAAAGACAAAGGAAAAAAGGGAAAGAATATTGAAAGGAAAAACCAGGATCCTAAGTCTCTTTCTCCAAAAAGAAAGGAACAGACCTATAATCTCATCTCCTCTGTAAAGTAGCGGGAAGCAGCCCTGCCTTCCCAGATCAGCTCTGCTGAGCACAGCGGGAGTGAGATGTCGCTCACCTCCGAGTTGGCCAATTTGGGATCATCAACCTTGGCCACGAAGTCACTGGCTGTGTGCTGCAGATCCTCCTCAGGATGATACTCATCATACCTGGAACAGGTGAGGAAACCTATCTCACAGCTCAGTCTGCAGGCACCTGCCCCATGTTACTCCCCCAGTCCTGGCCCAGGGCAGCTAAGGTTCCTGGGGAAGAGAGGTGCGGGAAACAAAACTCGAGCTTGCTGAGGACTCACGAACCCTAATTTACATTCCAGAGGACATCCCGGCAGAAGTGGGAAAGCACTCTATTAGTTACATTTTTTTTAACCTCTCACTTTCCCAAACCTAGCTATGCAGGGAGGAGGGACAGACAGCAACATTAAAATGGGAACAAGGGACATAGGAACTTCCGGTGGGGTAATTAGGATTCTTACCTGTAACCAAAATATAAACTCACAGGAGTAACAATACAAGCAGGAATATTGGTAAGTGAAGTTTTTAAAAAGGGATACAATGTAGAAGAGGCCGGGAAAACTCTGATAGCCCACTCCTTTCACAGGGAGCCAGACTCACCAGCGGTCAGCGGTGGCTGCTCCCTCAGGCTCTCCCAGCCACAGTTTCTCCTCAGACTGCTCCAGATACTCCTCAGCCCAGCGGGCAGGTGACGCAGACAAGGGGTCTGCAAGGAACAGAGTTGGGAAGTCACCCCAGGATCAGTGCAGGACTGAGAGAGTAATTTACACCCTCAACAGATGCTCTAACCAAGCCAAGTCAGACACCACCACCACTGCCGCACAGACCCCGGTCAAAAGAAATCTCTACTACATCTTCAATATCCTCTCCAATGGCCAAGGGGTCATCTCCATTCCAAGGGGCCTGGGAGGGGACTATGTAATAGGGGATCAAATTAGGAAGCGCCATGAAGGTTAAGAACCAAACTCTTGAAGTACACGGACCTCAGAAAGAAACTCCGGGGCTCCCAGCTTCCTCATCAGTACCTGTAGCCCAGCCTCACTCTACTCAGAGCCACATCACCCCCCCAGTCGGAGCCCCAGGGCACTGTAATATGCCAGACAAGACCCTGAAAAGCGCAGTGTTAGGCTAGATGAGAGACACGTGGCTCTGCTCTTCCTACTGGATTTTTCTTCACTTTCCAATCAAGATGTAACATACAAACGTGTCGGCACAGAACCTGTGCCAAATATAAGCACACAGCTGGCTGCTGTGTGTGAATGCACCTGCTCCCACATCACCACCCAGACCAAGTCCCAGATTTGGTTTCAAGTTTAGGATTTTAGCAGGCTATGGTTGTTTTGTTGTTGCTGCTGTTGTTTGGTTTTTTGGTACCAGGAATCAAACTCAGAACCTTGCACTTGCCAGACAGGCGCTGTGCCGCTGAGCTATATCCCCGGCCCCATGCTTTTAAATGTAAGTGCAAACATTATCTTAGAAGCTGTAGTGACAAAGGGCACTGATGCAACATCAGAATAAACATTATCAAGGCACAAAGTAACAGTGTGTTGAACTCTTTTCTCAACCTCCAGGACTTTGTCCTACTGTCCCAGGGCAAGGCAGAGGGAAAAAAAGCAGTTCCTACAGAGCAAGTGAACACCCACAGCCTCACAAGTCAGACACTGACAGTTATCCAGTCTGTTACTATCTGAAGACATGTCATAGCTTTTAACTTTTTTACTTTTGAGCCAGGGTCTACTAGGTAGTTCAACTGGCCTTAAATGCGCTATATAGCCCAAGCTGGCCTTGAACTCAAGCTTCTCCTGCCTCAGTCTCCTGAGTGCAGGGCTCACAGGCATGCACCACCACATCCAGCTTGCTTTTAACTCTTGAGAAGGCAGACTTATCACCTCAGTATTAATGTACAGCAACACTTCCCATTCCATTTTAACTGAGACTTTGCCTGCAGAATCTCAGCAAAGACCTCAAAATCCAAGAAAGTAATGTTAAAATCTGAAAAATAAAGGCACAAGGGTATCAGAATCCATAAGTAATATGTATCCTGTAATTAAAAATAAGCTTTACCTGTGGTCGTGGATCCTGTCTCCTAATTTCAAGGACTCTCAACAATTATAACCAGATTCTGCTAGTTCTTACAGATTCCTACAATTCTCTTGCTCCACCTAGACTGCTGGTTTGAGTGTGGAGCAGAAAAGGAGATACTTAACACTGAACAAACCTCATCACACCTTCCAGGTTCTCAGTCCCATTCTGTGGAAAAGTAGTCCCTGCAACTTGCTCTCCAGTGTTTCACTGAAGTGTATTCTGGCCACACAGACTCCTCAAACCACAGAACAGATGCCCCCAAAATTCCCAAGAACATTTCTTGTCAAGTGCTCCTCACAATGACGGGAAGCAACAGAAAAACTCGAAAGCACCTGAACTTCCTAACAGACATGAGGCACATGCAGGGCGAAAAAAAATTCCACGAGGGAGGATAGTCATCCTCAAATTACTATAATTTGGCATCTGGCCATTATTTATTAGCTACATAATTAACACATAATTTCCTGACACTGGGAATCTGCTCCAAAGAAGAATCAAATAAAAATACCAGATGAATAACAGCCAGCGCCAGCCTTCCGAGGGACTTTGAAAATCCTCGCAGAAAAATCAGATCCACTTGCACACATGTGAAATTGAAGCAACTGAGCCCTAGGAAAGGAGGGGACTGTTCTAGGTCACAAAGGTCAGTAAGAGTTAGTGACCCAGATTAGTGACCAATGAACCAGTGAAGCTGCGACCCAGATCAGAGCCAGTTCTTAATGTTTGCCTCATCCAGTCTCTCATTATGTATTCATTCTGTCTAGGTCAAGCTCAAAATCAGAAACTCAGACCTTCCTACTCTTATCAATGAAAGTTTGTGTTTGCTTACTAGCACTGAGAGGAAAAAATGTATATTCTGGAGTTACCCTTGGATCGGAATACAAGGCTAGTTACCCTACCCTTGCGGAAATGCCAACTCCACCCCTTACTGTGTACCTGTGGACAAGTTACTCCCCACTCTGTAACTCCTTATCTATAAACAAGGTAATAATGGGTATCTATAGGGGGTGCTGTGACCAAAACACAGTAACAAATATTAGTAGTGGTCATTACTCTCTACTCATGGCAAACCCACCAATAACCCAGAAAGCGTCATAATGAGATTATTTCTTTTATTCACAGAGTCTTCTACCATCCAGAGGAGGTTTGCTGCTAATCTGCTGCCGCTGCTGTCCACTCCTCTCCCTATGCAAGTGCAGGCTTACATCCCACGATTACTCCGTGAGCCTCATGTCCCACACCAACCGAGGCTGTCTAAAATCGAGAATGCTAAAAGGTGTGTTTTGTATTCCGATCCAAGCAAACACAAGATGCAGAATTATTTGACCAGAAGATTTAGGATGGGAGGGATTTATCAAGAAAAACAGTACATTGAAAACTGAGTTTCGGGGCTGGGGATATAGCTCAGTGGAATAAGCGCTTGCCTAGCAAGCGCAGGGTCCTGAGTTCGATCCCCAGTACCGCAAAAAAAAAAAAAAAAAAAGAAAACTGAGTTTCACGTGGTGATGGAAGAGTTCCCTGTCTTGATTCTAATGATGCTTAGGCAAACCTAAAAACAGGATAGAGCTACATAAAACTATTCACATGCACACACACGGGGAGGTGTAAAAACAGGGAAATCTAACAAAAGCTCTGCAGGTTGTAAAGACAAGGCACTGAGTCTGATATTGAACATAACTAAGAACCATGACAAATGTCACCATCAGGGAAAAGTGGGTGAAGGGTGCACAGGACCTTCCTATGTACTATTTTTCTTTTTTTGCAACATCCTGTGCAACTATAATTATTCCCACATAAAAAACTAAAATAAAGAAAACTGAGCTTCTAGATTTCTCTTAAACTTGATCCTAGAATCTTAATAACAGGGATTTTAAAATAGTAAGCATTTACTCGGTATGGAGGTGCACACCTGTAATGCCAGCATTCAGTAGGCTGAAGCAGGAGGACCATGAGCTAAGAGGCCAGCCTACACTACATAGCAAGTTCAAGGACTATGTCTCAAATAAAATAAAACAGCAAGACTATTAAAAGTATTACCTTCTCTTATCTCAAAACCTACTTAATCCATAAAGCAATAGTAAACTGTATCATTTGATATCTTGAACACAAGGGCTATGAGAAAGATTTTTTAAAAATGAATTACAAGAAAATCAACTTCCTTTGCCTCTTTCTCTCAGATTTCCATTCATTACCAAAACCCTACTACTTGCAAAGCAATGTATTGCTACAACAGGACACACTTAAGGCAGATTTCACACAGCTCAACTAGCGCCCTGAGTGCCCAAGTCCCTGCCTCTGTGGAACAGGCACAGTCCCACAAAAAGGTATAGAACACAGGAGCTCTCCAAGGAGGACTCAACAGGTAAGACAGGTCCAACATGTTTTCAAAAGTTTTTTCAAAGTCAAGGAAGATAACATAGGTTGCAAGCAATTTGGAAAATGAACAAAAGTCTCACCCATCTTCAAGGTGCACAACATCGATTTGCTCCTTCCTGAGTTACTGAGAAATGACTGCTGACCACACCTTACAACACAACTCTTTATGTTAAGAGACAGCACTTAAGTTTGAGGTTTATGTGAAAACTGAAAGTTTGCCTGGCTGTAGATCTTTGCTACAGCTCAGATTTTAACCTGAAGCAATACCACAGGGAAGATTCACAAGTTTAATGTAACAGTTATCAAAAGTATGGATCCTGGAAACAAAAAGGCATGAACTTCAATCTCATCTCTGTTACTGAATACTTTGGGAAAATCTTTCCAGATCTGTTTCCTCACCCACAAAATTTTAATATTTTATATTACATGGAAGTCAGGCATGGTGGCGCACACCTGTAATCCCAGCATCAGGAGGCTGAGGGAGGAAGATCATTTAGAGCTCAAGGCCAACCTGGGCTACAAAATGAGCTCCACACCAGCCTGAACTGCATAGTGAGACACTGTCTCAAAAAGACAAAAAAACAAAAAAAGCTAGGTGTGTCTTACATGGGCCGCACATGTGGCTCAGTGGTGGAGCATGTACTTGGCATAAGCCATCTCCTAGATTAAACAACAATAGGAATAAGGCCCATCTACCTGCGAAGTGTCATGTGATAATCAAATGAGTATAAGAATACGCTATGTTTAGCACTATTAATGAACACAAGTTCATTCTACCTTATTATCCTACCTGACCTCCAGCTACGGTTGGGAAAGTGAGTCTTGATTTTAAAAAAAAGACCAAGAGATTTTATTAAAGGTAACTCTACTTATTAGATTTGGGGGCTTTTCTGCTGTGTGTGCAGGAAGAACTACCTTTAGAAGAATAAAAACGGTGAAAGAAAAAAAAAAAAATTAAGCCCCACTAATCACTTCAAACAGACTCACAAACCATGAGAGTGTGATTTCCTTGAGAGTGTGGAGCAGTGGTGGTGAGCCGATGGCACGCATGTTATTTGTTTTACTTTTAAGACAAAAGATGTTAAAGGATGAGTTGCTTTTTCTAAACTAAAACCTCAGTATTCAAGTTGAACTGCAATGTTGGCATTTTGCGATATAAGTGGGTTTGAGGTTGCAGGTTGGGTACTTGGTCTCTAAAAGGTTCACCACCACTGTGTACAATCTTTGTAACTCTCTCCATTTGTACCCTGTTAACTGTATTCTTGATTTCTCAAAGTGGGAAAAGGTGAATAATGCTCCCCTTTAGCAGCAATCAGAAAGAGAAGGCTGGAGACAACCGACTCCCCTGACCCCCCTCCTCGGCACACAGCCTTGGGGAGAAGAACCAATCCCAAGGAACACAACGAGCAATGAACGTTCTCAAAGACAAAGAATCAGGCTGCGACCCTCTCAAGTCTGTACCCTAGAAAGAAGAGCACAGGCAGACCTAGCAGAACTGCCTCACAATCTACCCAAAGTCAAACCCCAGTCACCACTTACAAACCTGTATCACCTTGAGCTAATTGCTGTGCCTCTAAACCTCAGCATTCCAGTGTTAAAAACAGTAACTATCTCTAGGGCTCTCAAAGGGATGAAATAAAGCACTTCAGAGCACTTAACACAAAGACTAGAACATTGAAAAAAAAAAAAAAAAAGCCAGGCATGGTGCCGCACACCTATAATCCCAACATCAGGAGGGTGAGGCAGGAGAATCACAGTGAGTTCAAGGCCAGCCTTGGCTCCACAGTGAGTCCAAGGCCAGCCTGAATGACAGCAAGACAATGTCTCAAAAAGAAAAAAAAACTAATACATAGTGCAGCACAATGTCAGCTATAATCAATTTCTGTCATCATAATATGCCCTTTGCCCTCCAAAACCATACACAGGCATGCCTTGGTATCCCTAGGGAATGACCCCAGAACCCCCCCTCCCACCCCACAGATACCAAAATCTACGATTCTCAAGTCTCTCTCCCATACAAGATGGCAAAGTACTTGCACATAGCCACATATCCTCCAAACTACTTGAAATCGTACAGCCATATATCCTCAAATACTTTAAATCATCTCTACATTATTTACAACATTTAATATGATGTAAATGCTACATAAATAGCTGTTACATTGCTTAGGTAAGAAAAAAGTCTACACACGTTTAGCGCAGACCCGAATTTTTTCCAAATATTTTCAATCTACAATTGACTGAGTCCACAAATGAGAAACCCAAGATACAGAGGGCCTCTGAACTCCACAGTCACACCTTCCAAGGCCCCGAGCCTGCTGAGGATGACCTACTGCCTGAAACCCTGGCGCTGTGGTGAATGTTTCCCTCTTCCCAGGCAACTCTGATGCTCATTCAATCTCTGGCTCCTCTGCACTCAACTACAGTAACACAGTTCCACATAAAAAATAGGTAGACCTAACTCCTCATTCTCTTTCCCAAATCCCTTATCCAGTTCAAGCTCAGTCCTCCTCTAATGTACGTTTCCATTCCGTTCTGTTATCCCCTAAAAAAGTCCAAGTCCCACGCCCTACCGAAATGCCAAGGCTCACCTGTAACCTCAGCAATGAATTCTTGGGACCAGTCAGTCTCATTATAATCCTGAGTCACATCAACAGCATCTCCAGCCGCAAGAAACTCCTGGGCCCAGTTCTCAGACAAGGCCAAGTCTGCCACACCAGGGGCTTAAAAGACACAGAGACAAAGGAAAAACAAAATATATACGTATCATCCCGTTGTGTCTAAGGAACTCTAAGCTCATACGGAAACACTCTTGCTTCTCTCTCCTCTGCATCTCAGCTCCCCAATGCTGGGAGCTCCAAATATGGAAGCCCTTGGGCCTTGCTTGCATAGAAAATGGTGAACACTTTTCACACGACTCTGGACCCACCTCTCTGCGGAGCCTGGCGGAAGTTGGACTGTTCAATCTCCTGCATCTCCGCCAGGAGATCATCCATCTTAAAGGTCTGCGGGGCACGGGACACAAGCGGTGCATTCTGATCCTGCAGGAATTCGGCCACCAACTGTCAAAAAAAAAGAGATGGTGAAATAAACCCTCAAGGTCAGAAGGCCCCAGAAAGAGACAAGGCCCACTGGATGGAAATATGGCTGTCAGATATAAAGGAAAGGAACGACAAACTGGAGAAACGGAAGAAAACAGATTTCACCAAGAATTCTTTTAAAAGCTCATTGGGCAGAAGAGTCCAAAGATTAAAATACTAAGTGTAAAGGTTTAAAAAAAAAAAATCACAAACAGCAAGAGAAAAATGGGACAGAATAGGGACTGCTGTATGTACCTCATCTTCGGAGGCTACTCCCAAAGGCTTGGAGACCTTAAAAAAAAAAAAAAGGAAAACAATATAGTAGAGTGATGAGACCGCGGGACATGACACACAGGAGTCAAATTCCAGCTGCACCACGCACCTGACCTTAGGCAAGTCACCAACCTTCCTAAGCCTCAACTTCTTCACCCATAATATATGGGCCTCCATCAATGTAAAGATCCACAGTGCTTAGCGTAGTGCTAAGTGGTAACCACTCTTACTTGCAACACAACAGGGAGGGCAAACACCCTAAATGTGCCCCAGCCACCTCAAGCACACTCACGGTCTCAGAGGAAGGGGCTCCCGGGGGCCAGGGGCCTGGCCGCAGTCCCTCCTGCCGAAGGGCCTTGTCCTGGGTGAAGTGGCCGGCCAGCTTCATGAGTGGGTTGGCACCCCCGCATTCGCCCTCCACCAGCTCCCGCATTGCCATGGTGACCACCAGCTCTCTGACGGACACAGGACTAGCACTGAGGTCCGGAAGCCAGACCTTCCCCAGGTAACAACTCAGCCGCTACCTAAAGGGGATAGGCAGACGACTGTCCCACATGGGCCAAGACGCAGGCCACGGGACCCCTCCGCCCGGTAACTTTCGCTGCGGCCCCACCTTGGCCAGGACCCTGTAGGGGAGCGGGCACCCCGGGGAAACAGGACCCCGTGAGGAACGGGCACCCTACCGGCCAGCAACCGCCCCCACAAAGAGGCCCTGCCCCCCAGGGGACGCGGAGGGCCGCTGCACAGCCTGGACGGGCACCCGGCTGGGCAGGCGGTAGCTGAAACGCAGCCAATCTAACCCGGCCCGCTCGGCCCCTCGGCTGGGAGCCCAGGCGCATCCCCTCCCCCTAACACCTGAACCCCTCCCCCGTTCAGCTCAGCGGTCTCCGGCTGCCGACCACCCCAACACCGCGGCCCCGCCGGCCGCTCCCCGGCCCTGGGCCCGATCGGGGTCAGGGGAAGCCCGCTGTTCTCGCGCTCCGGGTCCTTCGCTCACCCCGCGAGCTGCACGACCCGCCGGGGCACCCGTGCGCCAGGGGGAGAGCCGAGAGGGCGGAGCCGGGGGCGGGACCAGACTTAAAGGGGCCGTGACCGCCGCGCCGAGGCGGAGGCCCGGTGGACGCTGCGTGAGGGGCGGGACCTCCAGATGGCGTAGGCGACGGCGCGACGGGAGGACCTGCGAGTCTTAAAGGAGCAGAGCACCTTAAAGAGGAGCCTTCGGACAGTACCCTAGAGCCCGCAAGAAATATAGAGCTAAAATGAGCTTCTAGGCTTTTGTGGGAAAACCGTGTATGTGGAATTCTGTGCTCAGCCCATTCTAGCTCTTCTTTGGGGGCGCACTGAAACCGAAAAGGATTCCCTGCCCTTTCTGGGCCTCAGTTTCCCCTCTTAATCCCCCTCCGATTGATCTTTCCAAGCTCAGGTAAGAGAAAGGTCCTATCACGAGGTTTGCTGGGGCCCAACTCTGTGGACTCTTCCAGCTTCCTAGGCCTGCCTGTTCCAGTTTGACCCTACAGGGCAGCGGTCTGCTCGCGGTCCCTCGGCCACCTCTGTGCAGGGGGTAAGTAGCGCTGGATGATGACAAGTTCCGGAGACGAAAATAGGGTCCGACCTCAAGCAAAGAAGGTGCTTGAGTCACTCCTGTCCCCTCCTTCCTGCTTCACCAGTGGGTCAAGGTCACAGTGGCCTTATTCCCACCGTCCCACGCTGAGAAAGCACAGGCGTGAGAGATAAATACTTTAATCACGGAACACAGCCCAAGCCTTAGGCTCCACCATCTGCCAGAGCACTAGCGCAGGTGTCAAACATCAAGTTCACTGGGAAATAAGCCCTGACCATTGGATATCTAACCTGGGACCAAAACCAAAGGCGTTCTGGTGCAGATGAGCTAGGTTGCAATAGAGCCAGAAAGGTAGAAGTACCGGGTCATCTTAGCCCGGGGTGCGGGAGAGAAGGCGGCAGACAGCAGGTGGCGCTCTGGGGCAGGGTTATTTCCTGGGTCTTGCAGATTTCCAGAGACCCGCCGGAATTCTACAGGGGCGTGGCTGAGTAAATTCATCCCGGGCAAGACAAAGCTCCTTTCTTTTGCGCACGAAGCAGACGGACAGAATGGCAGGCCAAACCAGAAGGTTGTGGAACATTTCTGCTTTTTCTTACCTTTTGGCCATCTCTCAGAATCCCTGGTTTCTCTCCCCTCTTTCTCCTAGAGATCACAAATCTCAGCCCTTGAGTGTTCCATTCCCGTTGTAAGGAAAGTGCCTAGAACTTCGCAAATGAAACTACACCGAGGAGTGTGGCTTTTGCTGTTTTCCACCGCCATGAACAGTTACCCAATGCCATGTGCCACTCTGCCACTCTTTGGCATGAGTGGTACACTCTGCCATGTGCCATGTGCCACTCTTCCAGTATGGACTGAAATCTCCACAAACTAATCTGTCAGATAAATCTGGTGGTCTATAAATTTCATCTCCAGAAGGCACAGCTTCAGATACCTTACCAGCGTCTGCCCGGAACTGGTCATTCTCCAGGCATGCTACACAAAGTAGACTTACAATGATCTCCATCAGAGTCAGGGTGGAGGAGTGCAAAGGGGTCATGTGTGCACTGGAGACCTGATGGGCCCATTCAAAACCTGAAGGTCTGAAGCTCCCTACAAAGTCCTGTGCATGTCCATATGAGGAAGGCAGATGGTCTGTGCTGGAAGATTAAAGAGTGCGCTGGAAGTCTGGAGGTGGACATGCAAAGGAGATAGCAAAGCCTGAAGCTCCTCCAAAAAAAACAGAATCAAGACTTTCTTTTCCTTCTTTCTGTTTTTATTGCTACCAGGATACAAGCCTATTGGGTGATGCCTGACATACCCAGGTTTGGTCCTTCTTCAGTAGGCCCATCCCCACACCTAGAACTATGCTAAAATAATCATCTGGGTGTTTCTTATCCAAGTTGACCCCACAGTTGACTATCACAGAGGTACACAAATTGTTCCACATTCACTCCTAACACTGGCCACCAGATGAGCCCTTGTAGCCTGAAAACCCACCAACTCTGTTGCTGATAATTGTATTTAGTTATTGTGAATATTCTGTCTCCTGCATCTAGTCTATTCCCTTTTTCTGAAACTCTCAGTTATTGAGTTAGTACCTGGAAATTCACATTTTTAACAATCTTCGCATGGTATTTTCTGTGCATTAAGGCTTAAGAGCACTTAGGAAGATAAAAACACATTTGGAGAAGTAGGCAGGTCAAACTGTGATAGCCCTCAGCTTAAGCTCAATGAACTTGGATTCTCTCCCACAAAAGTCAGTGAAGGGTGCCCCTTTGTTTATTTATTTTTTTGGCTCATTGCTCTTTCATTCAAGAATATATACTGTGGGTTTCAGGAACTGGCAGTTGTGAAGAAAAAAGTCAAATGTTTAGAAGGTCCACAGCGTGATATTTAAGAAGACAAGGAAGTCAATGGTTATGGACTGAATTGTGTATTTCACAAAATTCATATGTCAAATATGTGAACAATATAATTATATTTGGAGATAGGGTATTTAGAGAGAAAATTAAGGTTAAATGAGGTTTTTAAAGTGGAATACTAATCATCTAATAGTACTCTATGCTTTTGTTCTTATGAAATGAGAAAATTAGAAATCTCTCCTCCATCTCTGCCTCAAGCCTGGTCTGTCTGTGCGTCTGTCCCTCTCCAGACCACACAAACAGAGAGAAAGCCCAAGCAAGGAAACAGAAAGAAAGTGGCTACCTATAGGTGAGAAAGAGAGATATGCATAGGGAATTAGACTGGCATCATCTTGATCTTGAACTCTAGCACCAGAACTGTCAGAAAATAAATATCTATGCTTTAAACCTCTGACTTGGTCATAGTTTCCTGGAAGAATAACACAGAGCCACCTACTAGGATGACTGTAGTGGCTACATCTCCAGGGAAAACAGCATCATAGAAAGGCACATAGGAATTTCCAGGAATCTGGAGAGCTAAGGAAGGAAGAACAGAACTGAGTCTGAATGGTGAGAAGACACTAGTCTAAGAGAAAACCACATTCAGTGGAGAATTAAAATGTTCTAGGACAAAGGCTCTAGATGCCGTGCAGAGACAAGACAGGACAAGCCACAGAACTGTGGGCACAAAGTAGGGACATTATGGAGGGGAAGCTGGGGATGAGGCTCTGGACTTGCCTAGGTAACATCATAAGGGACTACACATTCCTTGGTAAAAGTTCTGTTTCAGAAGGATAATTTTGTAATTGTTGTGGACATGTTCTTTGAAATCCAGCATTTTTTTTTTTTGTCTTTTTGTGATGGTCTCACTTGGCAGTTCAGGCTGGCCTTCAGCTCACTTTGTAGCCTAGGCTGGTCTTGAACTCGCGACGATCCTCCTGCCTCAGCCTCCTGAGTGCTGAGATTACAGGCATGCACCACCATACCCAGCCCCAGCATACGTTTTAATTCTAACACTACTATTTAATATTTGGTCATATTGGCCAGATTAATTACTCTTTGCTTTTATAGTTTGTTTGTTTTGAGACAGGGTCTTACTATGTTACTCAGGCTGGCTTTGAACTTGTAATTGTCCTGCCTCGGCTTCCCAGGTAACTGGAACTATAGATGTGCGCCACTGTACCCTTTGCCACTGAATATCATTTTACTTACCTGTGAAATGAGCATAATAGGAATACCTATTTCTCAGTTTATCATACTGATTAAGTTAGATAAGTCCACCATGTAGCAGAGCTTCTGTCTTCACTAAAAGCAAGATGTTATGATAACCGTGGGTACGAAAGAGAACCAATAATAAGCAGCAAGCTTACCAGCCAGAAAATCTCTTTAGAAGCAGAAACACAGACCCAAGCACACAACTGTGATCCCAGTACTCAGGAGGCCGAGGAAGGAGCATTACAAGTTTCAGTCCCTCCCAGGAAATGTAGTGACTTAGAGTCTCAGAATAAAAAAATTTTAAAAAGGGAGCTTTGCAGATGTGTCTCAGTGTGAAGGCTCTGGTTCAGCCCCAGTACTTAAAAGGAAAAAGAGAAAAGGTATTTTAGCTGTAATGTAGAGAACTGATAACAGGAAAGGAAGACAAGTTAAAATAAATGTACATGAATAATAAAAGATGGTTAGTTTTTTATTTTTTTAAAAAATGGGCTCTTGTTCAGTACTGTTAATTGCCTGACTTGATTATTTGCATAATATAACCAATAACTGAGATCATTAATAGCAAATAATTTTTCCAAGTTCATGTAGTTAATTAGTAGATTAACCAGCATTGAACCCCAATTATATGGCTCTGAAATACAAAGGAGGAAGGGGTGCACTCTAGAATTTGCATGCTTTAAGGATCCCTGGAGAAAGTAGTGTTTAACTGAAAGCATATAATATAGTAAAATGGCAAGGCGAGAAGAGAGCGTTTCCAAGCATCACTCCACAGCAACTGATTAGCACTGACCACACGCCCATCCTTGGGAGAAGGGTAATAAATGGTGTCTAAGGAATGCTTATTAAAATGCAGGTGTTGCGCTAAGCTTTGTGTGCATTAGCACTTTTAATCTTCATAGCACCCCTATGAAATAGATATTAATAGCTCTACAAAACCAGTGGCACTGTTCATTTTAACTCAAAAATTCAGCAAGGATATTTTAATCACCTAATGAGCACCAGTCATTATGCTAGTTCTCTGGTTTCTTATTATTTACACTGGTAGTAGGTATTTACCCTGATATTATACATTATCTTTAAATCCTCTTCCAGGACTTAATCTTACCAGTTTGTCTACCACTACCAACACCACCAACAGCTACATATATTTCCTGCCTATGAAAGCCCTGTAAAACAGGTGGCCCACCCCAATATCCCTGTGAGACCCCTTCTACATTCACAGACTCTAAAAAGTGTTACTTCAAGACAACACCATGACTGGAAAGACAGGTCACAGACTTGGAAAAATATTTCCAAATTCGTATGTGATAAAGGACTCTCATCCAAAGTATAAAAGGAACTCTTCAAAAGCAACAATTAGAAAACCTACAATCCCATACAAAAAAGGGCAAAACACTTGCATAAGCCACAGAAGATATACAAATGGCACACCTCACCAAAAGAAATAGGTTGCAAATAGACATATGAAAAGAAGTTCAAATTCAGACAATAATACACCACTACATACCTATTAACGACAGTCACATAAAATTCTGACAACAACAAATACTGGCGAGGATGTGAATCAACAGGAAGTCTCATCCATTGCTCATGGGAATGCAAGATGGTACAGCCACTTTGGAAGATATTGTGGCCGTTCTTTACAGAACTAAACTTACTCTTACCATACAGTCTAGCAGTGATGCTCCTTGAAATTTAAGCAAGTGAATTGAAAACATATCCATGTAAATCTCTGCATAGATGTATTCATAATTGCTAGAATCTGAAAGCAACCAAGACATCCTTTAGTAGAACAACGGCTAAAATGGTTCATTCATCCATATCTGGGGTATTATTTAGCACTAAAAAAGAAATGAACTATCAAGCTGTATAAAGACATGGAGGAACCTTAAGCACATTTAGTAGGTGAAAGAAGCCAATCTGAAAAACACACATTGATTGTAAATACAATACATGCTAGAAAAGCAAAGTTACGGAAACAGTAAGTAGATTAGTCAGTGCCAAGTGGTACAAGTGGAGGAAGAAGGATGAACAGAGCACAGGGTGTTTTTAGGGTGGTGAAACTGTACCGTATGACACTGTAATGTAGATACGTGTCGTTCTCTGTCTGAACTCATAAGGGGTGTGACACCAAGAATGAGCCAAGTGAGAACCATGGACTCCAGTTGTAATAATGGATAAGTGTAGGTTCTTCAACTGTGACAAATGCCACAGTAGTGAGAGATGTTGAGAGATACAGAAGCTGGAAGTAGAGGCAGAAGGTCTAGTGGAACTCTGTGTACATTCTGTTCAATTTTCCTCTGATCTTAAAATGTCTTTTTTAAAAGTTTTAAAATATTACAGGACCTCATCAGAGATAATTATAGTACATTTTCTATTGGCTATTGCTAAAGTATTTAGCCACCTCGTCTGGGCAGTATCCCTCCTACACCATTTCTCTTCTGTTAAAGGGAAACAGCACACCACCATTGGCTATGCACAGCCTGCATTCCACATACCCTCGCTGATGATAGTCCTGGGCAAGGTGTGTCTCAGGAATAAAAATTGTTAACACCTACTAAAAACTCCCTGCAAAAGTTGTGGAGAGCATCAGTCGATAGTATATCATGATACAGTCATATAACTTACTGTCATAATTCTAGGCATAAGTCCAAGAACTTGAGTGTCATGGTTTAGACCTAAAATACCCCCCCCAAAATCACATGTGTTCAGAGCTGATGGGATTTAAGGAACTGAATGGATCATTAGTGTTGTGGTCTCATCAGTGGTTCAACCTATTGATGAGCTCATAATGGAACAGACTGCTAGGAGCTGGCACCTTGTTGAGAAAGTAGAACACTAAGGGCAGGATTTTGAAGAGCACATCTCTAATCTGACTCTTCCTCTGTGCTCTGCTTTCTGCCCACCATGAGGTCCCTCCTACATGCCATTTTGCCTGAACGTTTCTGCACTGGAACCAGCCAGCCATGAACTGGAACCTCTGAAACCATGAGCCAAAATAAACGTTTCCACCCTTACATCATGTAGGTCAGATATTTTAATCTCAGCATCAGAAAGGTGACTAATAAAATGGACTTTCATTCTCATGTTCTTAGGTATAGATGCCCTGTTCTGCTGCAGTTATGTTTGTTTGTTTGTTTGTTGAGACAAAGTCTCACTATGTAGCCCAGGCTGGCCTTGAACTCAGCAATCCTCCTGCCTCAGCCTCCAGAGTGCTGGGATTACAGGCATGTGCCACTATAACTGGCTCTGTTAAAGTATTTTAGAAAAGTGATGACAGTTGAAACTACAGAACAAATAACTAAGATTTTTAGAATAAGCAAGTTTAGTATTGTCTAGTTTGAGTAGGCTCAGGGAGTGCTGAGCTAAGAGCTGTGCTTAACTGTACTGAAAGGGATAAACAGGAAAGTCAGGCTGCTACTGCTGCTGCTGTTTCACTGCTTGCTGCCTTCTGCCTAGCATGAACTGTTTCTCCTCTGCTGTGTTGCTCTGCCCTGCCACCCTGCTTTGGAGCCACCCAGCTATCAACTGAAACCTGTACAAACTGTGAGCTACAATAAACCTTTTCTACTTTAACTGTGAGTGTTGAGTATTTTGTCTTAGCAACAAGAAAAGTAACTAAGACATGTGGAGAGCAGACATGAGCAAAACTTACATGCACAGAGTTAATTAGAGAGTGCTTCAGGATCAACAGCTCCCTGGGAACAAAGAAAGAAGGGTTGGGCAAAGAGAAAAGTCAGCCTCTAGCCAAGTCATAGCAAAATTTGTGGTGAAAGGCAGCATTCACACAACCTGTATTTAGGTCACAGGTCACCAGCCCATGAGGTATCTCAAGAATATTATACAACCCCCAGAAATTCTGGAGTTAGAACTGGATGTAGTTCCTGACTAGAACTTAGGTGTATCCCCTGAGAGGGGAATAAGTGTGTTCTCTATGTGGGAAATGGTGAAATAAATAGTTTTCACCCTTTTTTTTCAGAAGATGAGCTATTGCCAGAACTGCCAGTTGATTACTGAGCCCCACCCCTTCACCTCATGGAAACACAGCTAACTTACACTTCCCAACCTACCTGCTGTTAAGATGACTACATGACTATTAGCTGTGGAACATAAGCAGAATAGGAAATGCTCCTTCCAGGTACTTATGGAATCTCCCAGGTGCCATCATCCTCTGACACTGGTCCTTTCAAGTCTAATACAAACGTCCATGCAGTGACCTTGGAAACCTTATGTTGAAAAATGCCAGAGGCACTGGATATAAATTTCAAAAATGATTATCCCAGGCAAAATAGTGTTCCCACAATGCAGGACAAAAATATATAATCTAGACTCACATTTCCTCAAGAACACAATCTGCTGAAATTTTTGGAGCCAACTATGTTTTGGTACACAAAACTTCATGGACTTGGGTAAGGTAATACAGCATATGTCTTACATGCCAGTCTATGTTAACTACATTGCTTCCCAGAGAGGTTTGGATCAGCACCCTAGAATCAAGTACATTCATGTTTCTTCAAAAAGTCTATGAATAGTTACTCTGAGATGAAGTCTAAATGTAGATTCAGAAGAGTCTGTAAATTGCCCCAGGAATAGTTCAGGGAAGGTGTTACTACAAATGAATTTTGGCATCAAAACCATTTAAGGATTTATTTAAAACATTTTTAGTTTTTAGAGCTTCGAGGATTTTAGAATTGCAGGTACAACTGTGTAGCTTATGCCCATATACTCAGAAGTCTCCAGAAAAGAAGATGAATGGGGGAAATACTGGTTTCTGTTGAGGACCGAGCCAAGATCCCCCAACTGCCTGTATGAGAGGTACTGGTGAAAGGATGAAATAAGGAATAGGGACAACGTTAGTAATGCATGAAGCGGGGCTGGAAAGTCGATACCTCAGGATGGGCAGAGACAAAGACACTCCAGGAAGTCACTCTTTATTGGGTGTGCACAGTGATAGGAGGGACTTGCAGAAGAATCAAGGTTCATGACTTAGCAGGCAATGGATAAGCCTGGGATGACCCAAGAGGGCAGGGATGACCTTATGCTAAGAAGGATCTGCCATGAAGTGTTTTTTAATCTTAGTGGTCTTACTTTTGCCTTAGTGTCATGGGTGGGAGAGGATGGCCCATGCCTAAAGAGTTAATGGGAAATCTCAAAAGGATGGTAACTATCACCCCAAACCTCCATTTATCCCTTAGGGAAGTGTACAAAATTAGCCACTGTGTATTTGTAGTCCCCAACATGTTTCAGTGTAGACTATGCCAGCAACTGTGAAATTACACTCCTTTGAGAGGATTCTTTAACCCGGATGTTGTTGTGACTAAATGTTCACATCCTACTGTCTATTTCTCAGTCATATGGCCACATTAACAGCAGAAGAGGCTGGTAAATGTAGCTTAGCTTGTGCCCATTATACAATAAAATGCCCTTTAGTGAGCAAATGGTAGTCTCTACCCAAGTCCTCCCCTCCTGTGTCAGCTATTCCGGTGGCAGAGATTAAACTTGACTGAAAGTATCCTCCAGCCCAGAGCCTAGTATGTCTATTTCAGTCTTCTTTTATTTTTATTTTTATTTTTTTCCAGGACCGGGGATCGAACTCAGGGCCTTAGTGCTTAGCGGCAAGCACTTAGCCCACTGAGCTGTACCTCCAGCCCTTCAGTCTTCTTTTAATCACTTCGCCTTGGCCTTGAGGGGCCACCTTTCAGTTGCGCCCAGACCTGAACTCAGCCAGGCATCTCTCTGGGCCGTCTTTTCTCTAGCTCTTCAATTTTTTTTTTATCTTGTAACTCTTTCTGAAGCAACATCTAATATAGATAATACACATGTACTCATTGTTGTGCATATATTTTAATATGTAATGTGTGCAGAAAAGACTTTCCAGTTACCTAGGTTTTAAATTAATCTTTAATTTATTGAAATTATCACTAGAAAACCTGATTTTGCTTAAACCTCTAAATTGAACTTATAAATCTTGAAATTCTGTATATAAATGTACTAAATGTCATGTTTTTCTTTAAAAATCACTTCCACTTGTTCTTTGATTAATGCTTAACTCAACTTGAGCAGATTTAAATTCCCTTAACAATTAGTCCCATTTACAAAGTTGGTAACATTTGCGTAAGTGTTTTAGATCATATTCACATGCTTAATTTATGATATTTCCCTCATACACTTCGAGGCAGACAAGGTAGACTTAGAATCCTTATTTGCAACATTTTTTTTACACCTTAAGCAGTTCTTGTAAATCTACTTTGTGACTTTCAGATTGTGATTTGTCTAATATGTGATAATACTGTTTATAAGCTTGATATTTGTTGTTTAAGTCATTGTTATGGCTTGTGTCTAGATGTTCCCCCAAAGCCTCATGCGGTCATAGGTGGGACTTTTCAGAAGTGGCTGGATCTAGGGTGTCTGATACTGGGATTGATTCATGGCATGATGATAGCATTAAGGGTGGGAGTGCTACCCAGCCTGGATAAAATGTAAGGGACAGAAAGAGGGCTTCTGTTGTCATTGCTTGTTGCCTGTCACTTGCTGCTTACCGTCTCACTGCCTTCTGCTTTCTGCCTGCTGTAAACTGTTTCTTCTCTACCATACCACCCAGCCAACTACCAACTGAATCCTCTACAAACTGTGAGTTAAGTAAACCTTTCCTCCTTTAACTCTGGGTGTCAGGTATTTTGTCTCAGAGAAAAGTAAGACAGTCCTACAGTCTGAGGTATTCCACTATAGCAGTCCAAACTGACAGTGCGTGTTCACCAGCTTTCCACCAGTATAAAAAAATACCTGAGATAATTAATTTATTAACATAAAATGTTTATTTACCCGCCAGTACATGATCAGGTATTGCTCCGAGGCCTCTGTGACAGACGGCAGTGGCAGGGAATATGTGGCAAAGCAAACTGCTTACCTTATGGCCAGGAAAAGAAAGAAGAGGAGGGCTCAGGGTCCTAATCCTCTCTGAGGTCATCCTCAATGACCCAAGGACCTCCTACAAGGGACCACTTCATACAAATTCCACCACCACCCAGTAGCACCACCCTTTGATGGAACCCTAACAGATGGGCCTTGGAGGGGACATTTGATGTTCAAACAGTAGCACAGTGCCATAAAACACTGACTTTATCAGATTGAAGAGCAGGACAGGAAAGCCAGGGTTACACACAGCTGGGATAACCTCACTGATGGAAGGTTTGTCTCTGCCGGCCACAACTCACATCAGTGGACTGTCTTTCGCACTGTGCTCTATCCCGTCTTAGGTAGGTGGCTGCTACTGCACCCGTCTAGATTGTGGAAGACTGCCCTCAGCTAATCAACTCTGCATTCCTTTTGCTTTTGTCTTATCTCACCAGATTCTACGGGCCTGCCAGTGACTTCTGCATTCACTTTCCATTACTTTAATAAATTCTTGAAATAATCTGCTTTTTAAAAGGAATGATTTATTTTAGCTCACAGACTAGGAGAGCTCAGTCCATGGTCAGTTTGTCCTGTTGCATCGGGGCCTGTGGCAACGCAGCTCATCAGAGAGCAAGTGTGAGGCAGAGGAAGCTGCTCACCTGAGGGCACCCAAGAAGGAAAAGAGAGAGAAAGAAGACAGCAGAATCCCACAGTCCCCTCTGACCTCCCACTTAACCCCGAAGACCTAACTCCCTCCTTTTGCCCCCTCCCAGTGGTGTAGGCTAGGGACTAAATCTCAGCACTGGGGCCTTTGGGTGACAATTATCCAAACCATAGTGGCCTCTCTTTTCTAATGGACATGGCATCCACTTTTTTATGTCTGCCCCTGGCCTGGCCTCTAAAACCTCATACTACTTTCAGACACACCTAACCTGTTCTCAAAGTCCATCATCCTTTCTTCCAATGAAATCTCCCTCTCCCTCTGTCTTAATCAGTCTTTTTTTCTTTTTTAATTTTAATTCCTGGGTTGATGCTTGTAGATTGCCTATGGTGAGTAGCTTTATTGCTAGTATTTAAAATCTTTAGGAAATGACTACTTCTCAGAGTTCATAAGATATAACTATCTTTTGGGTTTTGAGTCTGCTACAAAATCTTCTTTAATTTATTGGAGATGGACAGTCGCTGCCTACTTGGCCCAGCCCCTGGTTCTTTGGCACTAGTCTATAGTATTTTTTTATGAGTCTTAGATAATCTCAGTCTTGGCATACCAGGAAGAATAACTGGTTAGAACGTTGTCACTTTGGCTAAAGTGGTACAATAAGCAAAAACAGTAGCATCAAACACAGTCTAAAAAATGACAAACTGAGTTAACTATTAATCTGCCACCTTTAACCATATGAACTAGATCTGTGGTTACACTGTATAACAAAATCTATAACAAACCAGAAAATTGTATGCAGTAAATAAGCCCTCAGTGAGGCAATTTTATCCTCAGGGGAGGAAACTTAAAAGGAGTTAGGGGGAAAGACAGAGAAAAACAAGAAAAGGAAAAAGATTAGAAGCAAGGCCAGAAGACAACGGAGGATCACACAAACTTTTGAAAACTGGCTCAGAAGACTAGAGGGAAAGAAAGAAGAAATAAATAAAAACAAGAACAGAACAGAACAACACGTCCACACTCATATAAAAACAAGAACAAACAATGAAGAAAAACAAAAACATTTAAGCTGGGCATGGCAGACCACACCTGTAATCCCAGCACTTTGGAAGGCTGAGGCAGGAGCGGTGAAGACCACCATGAAGCAGCTCTGAGCAGGATTTAATATTAACCAATGGGCTTTTCATGTCTACTTGGGAGCTGTCAGAAGCTTAAGCACCTTGTTTAAATTAAAGATGGGCAGTTGACTCATAGTAAATAAACCTCTCTGGGTCTCTGGTCACCGCTGAGGCCTGTATTGGCTTGTGAAGCTGTGATGCCTCAAAGGACAAGGTGAGCCCACAGCTGAGGATGTCTGGCTCCAACCTCAGTTAACCACAAGGAGGCTGCAGCTGCAGGGTCCACACTCCTACAATAAACACCAACCTAAAGATAAGGTAGTTCTCCCGATCGACATAATTACTACTTGGGAAAATTCTCCCAAGGTCCTGCCGGATTCCCATGTTTTCTTGAGTGTCCTCCTCCTTTGTTTGTAAACCAAATAAATATGGGCCCCCCAGAGAAGTCTTGGGCTAACTCAGAAAATACTGAAGCTATAAGAAAGTTAGTCCCTCCTGGAGCCCTGAAATCATTTCCATTGTCTCATTTATTTAAGCCTTTGCCATCCACTCGGGAGACTGTAGGCCTGATCAGCCTGCAATAACTAAGGGTTATTTAACCTGATATAGGAGGATCATTGCTAGTTCAAGACTAGCCTGGGCTACAAAGTGAGCTCAAGGCCAGCCTGAGCTGCATAGCAAGACCCTGTCTCAAAAAAAAAAAAAAATTAAAAAACAAGAGAGAATGAACAAACAAAAGAAAGAAAGAAATATCCACTTTAAGATATGTCTTTGCTGCCACTGATAGACAATGTAAGCAAAGAGTCCAGATCTGCATTGATCAGTCCCAGCAAGCCAGCAGCCACCACATAGCATGGAAGGGGATAATCCCAGCAAGCCTGAATCCCTATTTCCACTGAAATTCAGGCTGGCCTCCAGCTCTGAGGCTGGAACCAGATCCATCCAACCCGCAGCAGTCCCAGGCCCCCTGTGGTCCTGAACTGAGCCGGGAGCTGCCAGGTGAAGCCAGCAGTCACTCTGAGTCCCGAGCTCAGTTGATCTTTCATCAAAATGGCTGCTGGCCAATCGCCTCTCTTGCAGGAAGTCCCAATAGGAACACCTCACCACCAGCCATTGCAGTCTGGTGCAGTCCACTACTCTGCTCCACTGCTGTGCTTCTCCATGGAGGTCTCTGGAGTCACCAGCAGTCACTGGGTGTCTGCAGGTTGAAGAAGCTCCTCCCACGCAGTGAGTCTGGGCTCAGGGAGAAAGCACCACCTACCTCCTCCTCCTTCTTCATTGAAGCTTCTCTCTTCACTCTCCCTATGGGGCTTTAATTCTTGCTTCAGATCCTTCCTGGGTTCTGGGGACCCACTTCTCTACTTCTCTTCCTCACATTGCTCTATTCTAGTATCTGGACACCAAATGCCAGAGAGGCTCTTCCTCTGCTGCTGACCACTCTGCCATCTTCTTTTTTTTTTTTTCCAACTTTCTCTTGTTCCTCTTCCAGGAACAATACTGAATCCTCTGTTATTTTGTTAGTGTTGTATTTTTAACATGTTCCTCCATGATAACCTGAGCAAATATGATTCTTAGAATGTTCTTGAGACTTCCGGGAAGATGGCGACTGGGTAGGCAGCAGAGAGAGAACCTCCCAGAGGATTACCACCCAGACAATGGAATATAG